>PVKN010010831.1:0-22251 GCA_004027915.1 Capromys pilorides
ACTCACACTCTGCGGGTCCAGCGTGGTGCCGGGTGGGCCTGGGGGGAGAACCTGATCGCCCTCGCTCTTCCTCCGCAGGAGCAGTTGGGATACGAGCCTGAGAACGTGCACCTGATTGGCCACAGCCTTGGCGCGCACGTGGCAGCGGAGGCAGGCAGGAGGCTGGAGGGCCTCGTGGGCAGGATCACAGGTAGGCGGGGCGTCTGAGCGAGGGACCCCTGCGCTGCCCACGGAGGGCGACAGAGCAGCTGTACTGTCCTCTGGGAGCTGAGCCTAGGCGGGGCTTTCGTTTACAAATAATTGTCCATATATTTTAATATATATGAGAAAATAGATTATTGCAAATAAGGGGTTTATGAAACAAGAAAAATGCAATAGTATATTAAACCTATGACCTCAGGATTACTTCTAAAGCGCAGTACAGTAAAACAAAAAAATAGTGTAATGATTTTTAAAATTTCATCATTTCCACAAATATTTCTTCAGTGTCTTTGCTGTGTCAGGCACAGGCAGAAAGGGTCTAGTTGAGACCTACCAGGAAGGTGTTACTCAATAAACATTAAGTGATGGGTAAATGGAAGATAAGTGAATGAATGTGTGGATCCTGGGCAGAACGAATGTGTGCGGGACAGACAAGGACAGCTTGATTTTGCGCAACCAAATCAGGATAGGTGTTGGTTGGTTGGTTGGTTGGTTGGTTAGTTGGTCTGGAGATTGGACTCAGGACCTTGTGCATGCTAGGCAAATACTCTACCACTGAGCTACATTCCCGGCATCTCAGTATAGAATTGAAGTAAACAAATTTGTTGGATTTTGATGAGCATACCTTTTGCTGGAGGCAGTGTTAGACACTGAGGGAAGAGAAGCAATAGTTCATGGTTATGTAGAATTTTTCCATTTCCAAGATGTCCTTGTTCCTATTTTCTGGATAAGGACAAATATTTGATCTTGAGCAGAACCAGGGCAAGAATATAGATCATTGTGTGTGATTTTCCACCATTCTCTGCCTCTCTTTGAAGATAAGCTGGACACGGCCTTTGTTTAGAAAACCCACCTTCCGGTCCTGGAAGCAGAAAATGAAGTAGATAAATGACAATCAAAGTGAAAGTAATAAATAAAAAATAATGTAATGTGGCTAGAATAGGCTGAGAAAGAAGGAGTTAAATTTTTCTTAGAAGACAGCCTTGTAGCTGGGTCCTGGAGGAGAAAGATGTAGATACAGGAAGATTATACAGGGAGAAGCACAAAGCTATAGAAGTGCGGAGCCTCAGGGGCTGGGGAGCAGATTTGTGAGGCCACACAGCTTGCAGATCCTGAAACCAGCACCAAACCAGGTGGTAGTGTGAGAAAAATAGGCAAGGGGAAGCAAGGTCTGGAAAGATTCCCCTCACATCCCTCACGGAGCCAGGAACTAGGGATTTCCCAGTGTTCTCCAACAGACTGTGCCCCCATTCCAGTCTTTCTGTCCCAGTTTCCTTCCTAGGCAGACCAGAAACTGCCACAGCCATGCAGGTCTGAGGCCCTTCGCCCAGGAATCCTCCTGCTCAACTTGTCAGTGTGGGTTTAAGTCCAAGTCTTTGTCAAAGTACAGCTTGTCTATCTTGTCCCTTTTCAGGGCTGGATCCAGCAGAACCATGCTTCCAGGACACACCCGAGGAGGTTCGACTGGATCCATCTGATGCCCTGTTTGTGGATGTGATTCACACAGATATTGCTCCCATAATTCCTTCCTTTGGTAAGTTCCTCAATCCCACACCAGAGTGACCAGGGTTATGACTGATAACATTGGGCTCAAGAATCCCCTACCCCAAAAAACACATGCACATGTGCTTACAAGCACGCATACATGCATAGCAAGGAAGCTGTTCAAAAAGGCTAACAGGAATGTCTTAGGTATCAACCAGTGAAAGTAGGCTCCAGCTCCGAAGAAACAGCCATCACAATACAGATGGTTCCAGGAGGAACAAAATACCCTTTCATAGTCCCTACGAGGCTGTCATTCAGTCTTCAATCCTGACACTTTCACCCACCTGTGAATGTCTAAAGTGGTAGATGTATTTATTATTGACACTTGACCTGTACTTGCAAAATACCAAATTAGTTTTTTAATTGTTTTTCTTCTTTTGTCAAAGCTCTGCTTAGTTTCTTTTGTAAAAACTAAATATATCCCTTTATTTAATTGTTCTAAAATCATTTTTTCTACATTTTCGCACATAGTCACTCATGAAACATGCCAGTACAGGGTATAGCTGTAAAGGTGGTGGCAGTGGTGGTGGCTCTCAACTAGTAGCTGTGGCTCTCAGAAGAACAGCGTATGCCTGGTGCCCTTTGATCCCACCGCTGCCGTACACTATGGAAATCAAAATTTAAAAAGAGGCAACGTAATAGGAATCGCACTGAATAGGTGCCTGTCTGTGTTGTTGGTATCAGAGCACGCTGGAGGCTCCAGGGCCTTGCAAGGTCTAACACCCCGATGCGTATCCCCACCCAGAGCCTGGCTGCTCTCTCATCTCCATGTATTTCCTCCTTCTGCCTTGTCTTGCCAAGCTCCTATCTGACAAGTGTCTACACAGTAGAGGGAGTGGCGCTAGTGCCAGAGAGAGACTTTGCCAAGAAGCCTCTTGCTTTTTTGGGGATGAGGTGAACGTAATACTGGACCAGGGTCTAACTCGGACCCCTTACCTCTGCTTCCTTCCTTTTTCCCATGTTTCAGGTTTTGGCATGAGTCAGAAGGTGGGCCATATGGATTTCTTTCCAAACGGAGGAAAGGAAATGCCTGGCTGTGAGAAAAATATCCTTTCCACCCTCATTGATTTCATTGGATTCTGGGAAGGTGTGTAAGTAAGAGAAATAAGGCAGCAACTGGTGTGTCTGGGGGAGAGATGGGGTGGGGGTAACCACCACCGTGACTCTGACTTTGCCACCACTTAGGGCACACTCACGGCATGAGATTGTTACTCTGACCTGCCCCGTTTTACAGTTACAGAAATGGGAAGTCAGAGAAGTTAGACAGCTTGTCCAAGGGCACTCTATGTTTCTGCCTGGTTTCTGACCATGCAGCTCTGCTTCCCAGCCTGTACCACCTAGCCCAGCTATGAGGATGCCGAGACAGGTCTGGATGGGCTTGTTGGCAAGTGACCAGCTCTGGCTTTGGCCTCCCTTCCCCATCTGTCCCTTCAACTGCACAGTGTAAAGGGAGACTGGGGGCTGTCACCTTCTCGTTGTTTGCCACCATCAGGTCTGAGGACTGGAAGGGGCTGAGCTGATCAGATGGCAGAGGAGAGATGCGCTCCATGGGTTCAGGCCACGTGTGCACAGTGTGGGTCCGGAGGGCTAGGGAGCCCTGGAGGATCCTGTAAACCCATATGTTTCTGTTCTTCCTAAAGAGCAGGATCTGTAGCCATCACATCATGTGGCCGCCCTCTTTCTGGCCTTTATTTTTCTCATCCCTCCTGAGGGCTCATTTTGCACGCTGAAGGAGGAGGCTTTTGGTCTGTAGTCATTTATTCACCTTTGTTTTTCTGAATTAGAAGTTCCCCCCAGCTAAGGACCAAGTCACGGGCACTAAGTACACTCTGCTGCATGGAGTCGAGTGGCCCGTGTGGCACTGCAGCACTCTGCTTAGTGTCAGCGAGCAAGGCAGATAAAGCCACCACCAGCATCCACCAGCAAATACATGGAGCTTGGGGCTTCTCGACCCCCACCAGGTAACTCAGGGCAGACCTGCTATTCAGCTTGCCCTGAAGGAGCCCCAGAGTCACAGTCATAGCTGCCCGCTCCCAGAAATGACCAGAAGGGCACACATAATAGAACGGGCCTAGATTTAATTAGAGGCAATTTAGAGTGAGCAAGCCCATGAATGCTGCAGTGTGCTTCCATTGTGCTGTGCTCCGAAGCGCCCAGGTGCTGGGCACTGGGAACAATTAAATCCTCTCTCTTCTCTATTATGGGGTCCCTGGGCTGCAATTTGGGATAAAAGAAACAATTAAGTTTAAAACAGATTCTGCGGGCCAGTGATGAGTGCTGGGGCAGGCACGCAGAACCTGGTCTCCGATCAGAAGGTGCTGGGCCGTGGGCACAGTGAATGGAATTGTGATCGCAGATTCCACCCCCCTAGACCCCTTCCCTGGCCAGAAGGGAAGCGTTCCGCTCTTGAGCTCACCAGATCACCCCAGAAAAGTCCCCCCGGTGTGGGCTTACTGTGGGCTTACCTCCACGGGAGGTTTTGTACCAAGTAGCTGAAAAATGAAAAATCCATTTTCCAAACCAAATGCCTTTGGCCTAAAAATAATGACTAAAATGCAGTGAAAGAGTAGCCAGAGTTGCCATGTGCTTAACAAAGCAAGACAGAAGAATTGCTCAGCCTGGCCATGGGGCTAGCCCGCCTGGGACACGCCTTTCCTGTCTGTGTGGTCCACAATCCCTGCAGTTGGCACAGCTCAAAACACCATCGGCATGGGTGGGCCCCGGCGCTGCCTCGTTTAACATGGAAATTCACTGCCAGTCCTGAAATGTGGAAAGATCTCTGGGTGGAAGTCAGGATCCATACTGCCCGTGAAAAATCACCAGATAATCTGGGCTTTTGGCAACTGGCAGAGCTGTGCAGGATCTCTTCAAGAGCTGCTGTCACCGTCTTTGTGTGCCTCCGTGTCTGTCTCGGTTTGTCTATCTCTGCAGCGCACATATAATCATCCTTCAGAATCCAGGTTTTCCATAAAAAGCCAGAATCTATCCTATGTCCAATAGTATAACCTTTACCTATAACAAATATACATCCCACTATGTAGTGCAAATCATCTCCAGGTTACCTATAATACATCATACAATATAAACACATACACACATATATATGTATGTATGTATATATATAAAATCACTTGGGAAATAACAGCTAGAGAACGTTTCCACATGTTCAGCTCATAACCTTCGTGGGCTTCACTATATTTTTGACTTATGATAGGTTGGCTCTAAGACTAAAGAACTCATAGATAAGGAGAGCTAGTTGTATATGCTGTCTTTCTCTGGCTGTCCTTGTCTCTGTCTCTATCTCTCTGTCTCTGTGTCTGTCTCTGACATATATATATATATATATATATATATATATGTATTTTTTTAATATTTATTTATTTATTTACTTGATACAGAGTCTTACCACACAGCTCACTCATAGTGATCCTTCTGTCTCAGCCTCCCCAGTGCTGGTATTACAGGCTTATATCATCATGCCCAATTTCAGGGTGTGCCCAGGGTTCCAGGACCAGCATGGCGTGTGGTATCAGGGATCAAATTCAAACTTGCACTTACCAGGCAGGTGCTTAAACTGCTGTGCTATCTCCCCATATGTTGCTTTTTTAAAAAACAATTGCTGTCTTCTCTCTATCTCTTCTCTATCTTCCGTCTCTCATCTCTCTCTGGATCCACCTGGCCCCCTCTGCCTCTCTACCCACACCTGGCTTCCAGCCTCCTCATTTATGCTACATGCCCACCTCCTAAGGCACTGGACAAAGTGCTGTGAATTAAGACTTGTCCCTCCTCGGCTTTGGCTGGCCCTCTGTTGGCCTTCTAGGAGAATGCCCAGTCATGAAAGGCAGAGGGTCAGAAGGAGACATAGTTCAAAGGGAAAAGACCACCTCCAGATCCCATGGCCTTGCCTTCCTCAGGAATCAGCAACTTTTTTTCTTGCAACCACCTACGGAGCTACAAGTATTATTCTAGCAGCATCCTCAACCCCGATGGCTTCCTGGGTTACTCCTGCGCATCCTATGAGGAATTCGAGAAGGTAGGTCACACTGGGTCCAAGAAGCTGGTGGTGGTCCTGCTGTTGGCATTTTATCTCTATACCTTAGAACAAGAGACATATACGACCCTGCGTGAAGGATCAGAGGTCATGGAAAAGCTGAGGTTTCCAGACCTTTCTTCCTGCAGTGATAGAATGCACCGAAGGAGGGAGACATAGAGCTGGCTGTGCTGGGCCCGCTCAAGGGTGCCCACGTTTTCTTTCATGACAACTTCCAATCTGTAAGAGACTGAAAAAAACAAGTAAATGAATGCCTGTTACATGCAACACCAAGGTGCACTAATATCATATATGCACATGCATCTGGGCACTTTGCTCCTGAATTATGGGAAAGTGGATTAAAGCTATTAAGATGCTCTACTCATGAATGCTTTAGCATTTGTCTCCTTCGAACGTGATCATCCCATAGCACAACACTCAAGAAATTTAACTTTGATACAGTAATATTCTCTAATATACAGTCCATATTCAAACCTCTCCAGTTAACCAAACAGTGTCCTCTAGAGCTGTCTGACTCCTTCCTTCTTATCTTCCTTCCTTTCATCCCTCCATCTTTCATTCCCTTTTTCCTCCTTCCTTTCTTCTTATCACTTTCCTTTTTAAGAGGGCATTGATTGCCCTCTCTGCCTCCTTCAATCTCAGCTTCTCATTTTTTTTCCTGGACTTCTAGGATATGGAAAATTAGGAAGAGTCCAGGCAAGATGTTTGATAGAATAGCCCACGCTCTGCAATTGGCTGATTATTTCTTTGTGATTCTGTGGGTGCCATTAGATCCTTCTCTGTCAGTCACAACCTAGCACAGATTGTCTAAATAATGCACCAGCTGTATTAAGTCAGGATCTGGTAGCATTTGCAGAAACTCAGCCACTCAATGTATTTACTAATTGGCACTTTTTCCACTATTTGATTATGCAAGTTTTGATTATTGGGTTAAGGTGGTATCGGCCAGATTTTTGTATTATAAAAGTATTGCTTACCCTAAATAATCTTGTTATGGGAAAGGTTTTAGTTTCTATTGGAACCCAGTGAATGGTTTGAGTACCTATAGATGATTCTTCCTTGAGTTGTTATACTAAGGGTTGAGAAAGTTCAACACTTTAAAAGATTTTTTCTCAAAGATAAAAACAGGTTTAAATGTATCTTTTTTCCTTTCAAAATTAATTTTTATCTTAACATTCTGAGATGAACTAAAGTCAAAGAGACCTGGTACATGCTTCCCATGGCTAAGAGAGTTCAGCGAACAGCCCTGGCTGTGCTGGCTGCTATCACTGCCTGTGTAATAACGCGGCTTCTAGCACCTGTCTCATACTCTCCAAATTGCAAAGGAGCTACACGCACCTGGACGCAGGATGCCTAGCAAGCCCAGAACAGAAAGAGAGAAAATACGCTGCTCCATAAAATCCTCGCCTGTTTGAAAGCCTAATTAATGAACTCCCACTTGGGGAGCACTGAATGGGAGCTAAGTAATCTGGAAAAATAATTCACATTAAAATAAAAGTGATCCGTGTCTTTCCTTGCCTCCCTTTTAAGAATAACTACTTTCTTTCCCATTTACTTCTCCCTAGATACATTGCTTCTGTTCTCCTTTCATATTTTAAGTTCATTGCTTTGTGTATATGACTTGTCTTCCAATTGTATCCTAAGTTTTTAAAGATTTTTGTTGAGTACTCTGCAGGGTCTAACACAGTTCTAAGCATTGGCAGATGGTGCATAAGTAGATAAATGCATGCATGTGTGGACAGTGGGATGGGAGAATGGATGGATGTGGATGGATGGATGGATGGATGGATGGGAGATGAGTGGGTAGATGAACGGAGAGATAAGAAAGATAGATAAGCAGATGAGAAGATGAATGGATTGATACAATGAGTGCGTCAAAGGCCTACTGCTAACAGACAAATAATATTCTTTTCTGTTAGGATGGCTGTTTCCCTTGTCCAGCTGAAGGATGCCCCAAAATGGGGCACTATGCTGACCAATTCCAGGGGAAAACCAGTGATGTGGAGCAAACCTATTTTCTGAACACAGGAGACAGTGGTGACTTCACTCGTAAGTTTCCATTTTACTCACTTAAAAATTCTTACAAATAATTTTGCAAGGGGTACTAGCCTAATATAGTCAAGGTCTTTGGTAGCAATTGATGGTAACTCAGGCTAACTCACCGCTAGCCTGAACTGAAATGTCAGGAGACTAGCCTGGCACGTGCCTTGGGTCTCATTTTCACCCTTGCTAACCAATAATTCTGATGAGCAGAGAGTAAAAACAGTGAAGGACTCTGGCTGCCTCACCTGTCTACCCACCCTGGGGTGCAGGAGGGCCACAGCTACAAACTGAAGAGAGCAGCTGAGACAAAATCATCGCAAGTGCAGAAGTCACCCTGGTGACAGTTGTCATACTGGTGCTACGCACAAGGTCACTATTTTTGTGACTGATGTTACTTTATCTAGCTTCTCACTCAAAACTACAAGACAACAAAAATCTAATGATTAATTTTCTATGAATAATATCACACAAGGTATGTAGAAAAGAATCTTATTTACTGATAGTTTTCCATTTCAAAGTATGTGGCACTTTACAAAACACTTCACACACAGTGTTTCATGGAATACTGTACTTACCATAAAGCATAGCCTTGCAGTATCTATAAAGTCTTTAGTTCCTATTGGAGCCCAGTGAAACGTTTGAGTATCTATAGACGATTCTTCCTTGAGTTAGTTGTTATACTAAGAGTTGCAAAAGTTCAACACTTTAAAAGATTTTTTTCTCAAAGATAAAAACAGGTTTAAATATATCTTTTTTCCTTTCAAAATTAATTTTTATCTTGACATTCTGTGATGAACTAAAGTCAAAGAGACCTGTCACACGATTCCCACAGCTGTGAGTGTTCAGCGAACAGCCCTGGCTATGCTGGCTGCTATCGTTGCACATGTAATGAACAGAGATAATAAAGATAGATAAACAGATGAAAAGAGCCTATCAATCCAGTAACTCTGCTTCTCAGAATGTCCCATGCATGCATGAAATGTGGCCAAAGTTGCTCATTGTGGTGTTGTTTTTAATAACTAAAAGTGAGGGGGAAATAATAATGTTCACCAATAGGAAAATAGCCCAGTGCTATTGATTAAATGCTATGATCGTCATTTTTAGAAAGAATAAGGTTCTGTGAGCTGAAGAGAAAAACTCTCTGAGACGTCGTAAGTGAGAACCAAGTGGAGAAGCCATGTCCAGCCAAGTGTCTTAGTTCAGGCTGCTATACCAGATACTAAGTCATATACAAACAAGAGAATGTATTTCTGGCAGTGCTGGAGGCTAGAAATTCAAGACCAGGTGCCAGCAGGCTTGGGTGCATATCTCTGTCCACTGACCTGGGGCATCCTCCCACTGAGTGGAAAGAAAGCGAGAAAGCCCCCTGGGGTGTCTTTCACTGCCCCCATTTGCAAGAAATCCACTCTGTTACCTGATTACCCCTCCAAGCTTCCCCTCTCCTACTATTGTCCCACAGTGAGTTAGGGTTTCAGCCTATAAATTCAAGGGGACACAAACATTGAGTCCCTTGCTTTGTGAGTACTCGGATGCAGTAATGCTTGGGGGCCATGGCTTCAACAAGACAAGTTCAATGAACTGAGTGCATGTCTCTGACCAGGTTGGAGGTATAAAGTGTCAGTCACACTATCTGGAGAAAAGAAACTGAGTGGGTACATCAAGATTGCTTTATCTGGAAGCAATGGAAACTCACAACAATATGAAATTTTCAAGTAAGTCCTATTGTGAATTGAAACAGCCATACATTCCATCATAGATTATCCATAAAAATTGAGGATAAGCTGATTTTAAATCTAGCATCTGTTCTACAGACCCACTGAATCCTGGACTGTAAGAGATAAAAAGAAGTCTCCTCACTTAGTTCAGTCATCCTGTTTTTATAGGAAACGGAGATAGATATTTGGCAAATGGGGAGGGAATTTAGAGCTCAAGGGGGTGGGGATGACATAAAGGAAAGGAGAAATCAAAAGAATTGAGAAGTGTTAACATGTGTATGATGAGTACTGCAAACATGTACTAATAAAAAATGGAAAATATTGTCTTGCTTTACGTATAAAAATAATAAGTCCCAGAGAAAAGGACTCGCTATTTAGAATGAGTCATGGGTCAATTCCCTTTGAGTGTTGATAGCTGACTTAGGTCCCATGAACAGCAAATTCTCCTCTGGCAAGGTGTAGCTACATGACAACTCTTCCTCCTCCAACACACCCTGCACCCACACAGATGGGGGAACATGAAGCCTGGGGCTAGAGGATTACTGCTATGAGGGCCTCAACCCCTGGCATATGCCAGATTGTGAGGAGCTTAGTAAATACGTGAAGAATGAAGAACCTGTATTGTAGATTCTGTTTTTGCACTAATTTTTATAATTTAACATGACTTTGTATATCTTTAAAGACATTATATTGATTGGTCCTGGAGCAGACGTATAGTGTTATTATACCCTAAATATGTCATTTCTCTCTAGAGACCAAATAAAACAGTGGCAGTCTCAAGTCCAGCATTTGTTAAAATCTGTTCTGCACAAATACATTGGTGTGTGGCCATTCCTGGTTGTATATGGAGTCATTCTAGGTGTTGGCAGAAAACAAGCCTTTGTTGGGAGAAACAATAATTGCTGCCATCCAGACATTTATCCACCCAGCTGATATTTTCTATTTATATTTTCAGGGGATCCCTCAATCCAGATGACAGCTATACCCATAGCATTGATGTAGACCTCAATGTTGGAGAAATCCAGGAGGTTAATTTCCTCTGGAATAATAATGTGATAAATCTCTTCCAGCCCAAACTGGGGGCTTCCCAAATCACAGTGCAGAGTGGTGAATATGGGACCGAGTATGTATCTTTTATTCCATCTAAGTTTTATTGTATTTAGGTATCAGTCTGTCTGTGCATACATCCATATATCCAATAACCCACTCACATTTGTGTACCCATCTACTTGGCAATCCATCTACCTATCCATCCACTCTTCTGTCTTATCCTATACATCCCTATATCCATTCAGACATCTATTTCCTTATCCTTCTGGATACCCAGCCAGCCTTTCTTCTTCCCTTTTACTCATTAATCTACCCAACTATTCATCTCAACTCTTCATCTATGCATCTGATTTACATTGAACAATCAGACAGTTCCCTTAGGCAATATTCAACTTGCAAGGAACAAAGCATTGGTTGTGAGGCATGTACTTAACAAACAGGCAACCTTGAGTCCATTTCCTCTCAAACAACAAGGTGAGCATCTGGGGAGTTGTAGATGGCCAGGGTTAAGGGGTCTATGGGTCCCCTAATTTCAGTTTCAGTTGGTGTGTGTTTCCTAATGTAGATTAGTTTGTGTGGAGACCTTGCATGGGAGAGGTATGAACTGTGAGGGCAGACTGCCTCAAGCACAGACTGTCCTCAGCATGAGGAAGTAGAATCTTCCTTGGTAGGAGAGGACAAGAACATGCATACTTTTGAACTTGTAGAAAGGAGGACGCTCCAAATGGGCATAATCAGAAAATAATGGAATGTCACAGTCTGAATGGAATAAAGATTTGTCTCTTATTTTAGGACAAGGAAGTGACATTTGAAGAGTCAAGGATCTTGTGTAAGGCCCCATAGAGAAACTAAATGAAAAAATCATGGGCTTCAAATGTTCAAAAGCACATACCATGAGCTGGGGAATAGTGTAGAAGAGCCCAGAATCCCAGCACTGATGCAGAAGAATGGCAAGTTCAACTCCTGCCCGGGCAACTTAGTGACTCAAAATATAAAATATAGCTCAGTGTGAAGGATCTGGGTTCAGTCCCCAATACCACACACACACACACACACACACACACACACACACACACGCACACACACGACCTTGCTCAACTGTGTGACTTAACTTTGCTGACTGCAAAATAATTACCTTGAGTTTTTGATGTGTTGTTGGAAGGGGCAGGTATGACAGTAGACAGGTTTACTTGGTAAACTCAGGTGCAGAATGCAAGTGTGAGCACAAGCAGGTCTTCTCATGCCCAACCCAATGCTCCTTCCCTGACACCCATCCTCCCATGGCTGGATGGGGCTGAGGAGTCCTCAGTGCCTGGCTGTGCCTTGCACTGTGGAGGTGTCTGGATCCCACAGGGACGGAATTATTAACACAGAATAGCTCATGCACTGTCTATCCCAAGCGCCAGAATCCTCATCCCACACATGGGCTCCCTCAGCAAGGAGCAGCCTTCTGAAGCTAGATCCTGAGGAATGTCACTTGGCACATGGTGCTCCCTTAGCCAGAGACCCCGACCCTGGAAGGGGAGGCCAGAAGTATCCTCACTCTCACAGCCTGGTGATTGCCCCAACCTGACCAGGTTCTATCCCCTCAAAATTGATAAGCCTCATTATTTTTTAAACAATCTTACAAGATATAATTTCCATGCCATACAATTCAGCGTTTCAAGTGCGCTATTCTACGTCTTTTGCTGCACTTACAGAATGGTGCAGTGGCCACCACAATCAACTTTAGAATATTTTCATCATCACAGAAAGACACCTCACATCCCCCCTCACTTTATACATCCCCCCTCCCCAGCCCTGGGCATCCACTGATCTTCCACCTGTCGTGTTCTCAAGGTTCTTCCAAATAGCATGTGTCAGTGCTTCTTCTTTTTTTTTTTTTTTTTTTTTTTTTTTTTTTTTTTTGTGGCTGGCTCAACCCACCCTGGGTTGAGAGCTGGCACTGGAGGTGGAGCTGGTACTGCATGTGGTGCCAGAAGCCAAGCCGCTGTCCCTGCACATTTGGCTAAGCTTGCGTAAGCAGGCACGTTAGACCACTGAGCTATCTCACCAGCCTCTCCTTCATTTTATTGCCAAATAATATTCAGGTTTTTTGTACCTAGAACATTTTACTTATTGGTTGACAGACATTTGCACTGCTTCTACTTGGGGGCTCTTATAACACTGCCATGAACGGTCACGTGAACGTTCACGTGTAACTTTTTATGTGGACCTGTGTTTCTATTTTTGTGGGGATATACCTAGGTGCAGCATATTGACAACTCTGTTTAACCTGTAAAGGAACTGGAAGACTGTTTGCAAAGTGGTTGGAACATTTTACATTCCCATAGGCACTCTATGAGGGTCCCTCTGATCCTGACTGAACAGAGAAAATCCTCTGTGGGCCACCAGATGGGACATTCTTGGCCCCTGGAATTCACGGCTAGGCCAGAGCAACAGGTCCAGGAGGGACCCCAATTATAAGCTTTGGTTTGACGTAGCTGATTTCCTTTCAGGACAGTAGGAGGCCATAAGGACAGGGGGTGTTCTTCCTGTTTGATGTCCTAGAGCTCTTCAGTTAAAGGGAACTGCGGGGAGGGGCAGGAGTCTGTTGACTTATTCAACCTCACATTTCCACCAGTTAAAAAACCTCATGTTGTAACCCTTTTTCTCTGCAGGTATAATTTCTGCAGCAGTGACACTGTGGGAAAAAATGTCTTACAGACTCTTTACCCTTGTTAAAAGCACAGTGCAGCATCTGTCTCTTTGTCATAAACTGCCGAATGCGCTCGATCTGAGCTGAATGTTGGTTCAGCCTTCTCCATGTTCTAGCATTGCACTTGGGAAGCCACGATTATGGAGACTGGACCACATTTGCTCCCACTCATGCCTGGAATTTTCTACCCACTCACCTCCACTGTTTGACTCAGTCTTAGACAATAAAGTTCTATTTGCTTTGAAAAAGACATGGTTGCTCCCAGAGGCACACACCTAATTTTTAACACCCTATGGGGGGAAGCAGGCGCACAGGAGCGACATGTGTAGCTCCAGACTGCTGCTTGATTTATGCTGAAGTCCACCTGCAGCACACAGGAAGGGGCTGTTTCCTTTACAAAATAGGTTAACACATGGGAGAAAATTCAAATAATGCAAGAAGACAGTCTCATAAAAAGCAAGTCTCCATCTACCCATGCCTTAAAATTGTCTTATTTCTTCTTCCCAGAGAAAACTTAGGTTGTTTTTTTTTTTCCCAGAAGCTGTCTGAATATACATATGCATATGTCTGTCTCACACACCTCAATTCAGGCACATAGTTTTTGTCCAAATATAAATGGTAGAATATTATAAGTACCATGATGCATCTAGCGTTTCTCATTAACAATAAACTGAATATATTCTTTAACAGCACCAAAATAGCCTCTTCATTCTTCATGGGGCTTCCTCGATTCCACTGAATCATATACACAATACAGATGGTAGAACCTGTGAGAACCATCCAAATGGTTTCCAGAATTTTCCTACTATAGATACTTATGTAATTCATATATGCTTTAGTGATATTTTCTACATTGTACATATTTGTCCAATAAATGTTGAGAACATATTTATTTTTATCAATATTACTAAATTATGCTGGTAACCACTGTACGAATTTACATGCCAGCAAACAACACAGTAGGTTGAACTAAGTGAAGTGACCAATTCTATGGGCAGAGGCTGTGGCGATTTTATATGTTTCGCCCCAACATGGTATGCTGTAAGACCTTTGGCCAACTGAGAGGTAAAGCGCTTCCCCTCGCCTAGTGTCTTAGTTTCTTTTCTCATTGCTGAGACAAAATATCTGACCCCCCAAGGTTAAACAGGGAAAAGTTTATTTCGTTAATAGTTAACAAAGATTTCGGTCTATAAGCGCCTGGCTCCGAGGCAGGAAGGCACATGGCACAGGGCATCACAGAGGAGAAATGGTTCATGGTGGGCAAAGGCTGCAAAGCAAGCAAGGAAGGGCCTTCACAGCGTCTTTCTGACCCTCCTACTCAGGCTCCTTAGAGCAGGTAGCGCTCACACCCTTAACCCTAGCGCCCTTGAGCCGAGCACTGCACGGTGAATCAATCCCAGCATCACATACTCTAGATCCAGCCACCTCTGGAAAAGCCCCACTTAGGATGACTGCGTGAGGTTTGGGGGGGAGCTGGACACAAACCTAGCATACAGTAACGTATTGACATCATGATGAGTGGGGGACAAACATCTTTTCTATGTTTAATGACTCTCTGTGAATTGTCCACATTCTGCCAATTTTAAGGCATCTTTTAAATATTATGTTTATTTTATAGAGTCCTTCCACACTCAGAGTATTAGAATATTCTTCCGATGCAAATATTCCCATCAATTTTTCCTTCAGCGTGGAAGGAATTAGACACGAGAGAGCGGGCCCCTGGGGCAGCACAGCCAACACTCACTGCACCCAGCACACCCCCTGGCAAGCAGGAGCTCCAGCTCAGACATAGAGGGTGCTGTGGGTGGCTGGAACCTGAGAATTACAGGTGATTCGGCAACCAAGATGCAAATGACTAACGGCTCTGTACTTCCTCTTTGGGGAACGCCTCCAATACACGACAGGGCAAAAGCGCCTGAGCTCGCTATCTTCAGGTTTTCTGTACATTCTCCTTTTTTCCCTCTTTATTTGCTGTTTTCTAGCTCATATTTTTTGTTTGTTTTGTTTTGCTTTTGCGGAACTGTGGATTGAACTCAGGTCCTTGCGCTTACCAGGCAAGTGTTTATTCTACTGTTCTAGCTCATATTCTGACGCCTAATATAGATTTAAAGTATTAGCCTGGTGCAATGAAATAGCCCTTTCTTGCCTGAGACCTGATTCAATAAAAGTACAAAGCATAGGACATGAGCACTTAGGCCTGGATGCATATCAGAGTCACTGAGGGACTTCAAAAGAAAAGCTCATGTCCAGGCTATCCCCGAGACCCGACACCATATCTGAGGCAGGAGATCAGTATTTTTAAAGCTGCTAGGAAACGTACAACCACAAGTGAGCATCAAGTTGTGTCCTGCTAAGGGTTTGTGATGACGCTTTTTTCCTTACTCACACAGATTCCCGTGGAGTGCAGAGGGCCTGAACAAGGCTCTGCAGTCAGGCTGAGCTGGCCTTGAGTCACAGCTTCCCTGTGCTGGGGGCTCAGCCCTTCTGACTTCAGCGCCTGCTCAGCAGGGATCAGCCCTGCCACACAGGGTGGCTGCTGAGGGCTGAACAGAGTAGGCATGCACGGGGCCTCTCAGTGAGACCAGGAAGGCTGGCTGAAAGGAGTTATTCTTTAAGAGTAAGGAGACGCTGAAGATAAACAGGTAAGACAGGCCATGGCTGCAGAGGTGTCTGAAGTGGATGTAACAAAGGACTAGAACTCAGAATATTTAAGAAGATAGTACAACAGAAAAATGGATAAAGAGCAGGAGTGGGCAATCTGCATAAAGGATGCTTTGCCTATGTTGCTTTAAACAAACTACCCAGTGCTGGGCGATATGCAACGAAGATGGAGTTTTTTGGTTCACAGTTCTGGTGACTGGAAATTCCTAATCCTGTGGTGCTGATGCCTGGTGACCACCTCCCAGTGCACAAGCACGCTGGGTGAGAACAAACGCCGCAAAGCCAAACTTACCTTATAGCACCCCAATCTCGTGGGAACTAATCCAGTGCCAAGAGAACTGACTGTGCTGAAGGAGAACATTATGCCCTCTCACGGGTGGGATGCTGATGGCCCAGTCATCTTCCACTATACCCCACCTCTGAAAAATTCTCCTCTCAACATCACCATACCAGAGACCTGGCTTCCAGCCTGGCAACCACTGGGGAAAACCACACCCAAAACTTAGCTGAGGTCATCTATGGTAAAAATGTTGGTGATTCAATCCCACTTGTAATCAGAGAAATACAGATAAAAGCAAGAAAATAACACTTGCACCCATCAGATTATCCAAAACATAACCTTAACAAAGAAAAATAATTAGCTAGGACTCATATGTACAAACATAGATGGAGCCCAAAAATATCTCACTGAGAAGAAAAGCAAGCGTCCTGAAGATACCACTATGGAAATAAATATCTCCTTCGTGCATTTTCATTCATGAAATACTACTGCTCACTATATATGCAGTTCAAAATGTTCAAACTATAGCCCAGAAGATAATTTAGGGCACTTTAAACGGTCATCAATGTTTTATTCTTTACTACAAAAGGGTTTCAAGAAAATGCAAAATAATGCTTGAAATTGCTGGTAGCTATAGTGGTTCATAGTTTGTAGTTTGTCAATTTGTAGTTTTTAATCCAGATTTATGAGAAAAAGGAAAGAGATTGTTTGATTCTAGGGAAGATGGGAGCGCTGCCCTGGCTCCGTGTGAATGAGTTCTGGCATATCCTGGAGTCCAGGACCCGGGGCAGGTGGAAGGTGACCAAGTGTCGCTTGGTGTGGACTCCCCTCACGTGTGTGCCTCTGTCCACATTTGGGTTCAAATTCTTGTTCATTTGCCTCCATTCTAAGACGCACATAAAGAGCTGAGAGAAACAGAGAAACTAAGAGACAGAGACAGAGGAGACAGAGACAGAGGGCATCCGTGTCTGTCACAACAAACCTTCCACCTTCACTTCCTGAGTTGTCCCTTGCGTCACACTGTCATCCCCGTAGCAAATGGCACTGCTGATGCAAACCTGGAAAGAACCTCTCGGGCCCAGCAGAGGCCACAGCGATGCCCCCAACCTTGCCACCCAGCACCAGCCTGCCCAGCTGTAGACACACAATACCACAAAGTCCGTACAGAATCAAGACGTTAACGGTAATGAAAGTGAGATTCAAAAAGTCATCTTCTGAGACTCAGACATCTCCGTCTCATCTTCTCAGCCTCTGTGGGCCACAAAATGAATACTTTACAAAGCTATTTCATAAAATGTTATGTTAAATGAATAACAAATTACTTTCTCTTTTACTAGCTTTTAATGCTAATAGCCCCATTTATTCCTGACCTTCAGAAATATGAGATATTTTAAATGACAACATAAAAAGAGTCCCTGTTTGAAAACCCAAACTACTTTAGACTCCATATTATTACCTATAAGTATAGTGTGCTCCAGCCCCGCACATTTCAGCGTCCCATTTATATCTAGCTGGTATATATTTCAGTTGACATTTATTGTTCTCCTGTATACGTGTCAAATTCCTTAATGATGACTCTGACAAAGGCCCGGCGCTCAGTATATACAAATTACATTTGCTACCATATAATCAGCGTTATCTATTAGAATGCTATTTGTGACAAATCATGTTCAAAATAAAAATTGAATTGATTTTTGTTATTTTAATATTGGGCCGCTCGCAGCAAGCCTTTGACTGAATCTTAAACACTTTAATGCTCTATTTTTGTTTGAGACAGATCAGAAATGGAGTTTGCACCATTCACAAAGCTAAAACAGTTTGTAAAACAACAAAATCAAATTTCAAAAAGCATCTTTATTTTCAAGTGAAGGGAATAAATTTGGTAAAGCTATCGTTACAGGATATATGACTTTAACAACAAAAACACACACACGCACACACTTAATTTCTATGCATCCATTTTTGTCTAGATTAGATTTTACCTTTAGTGCAGGGTATGAAAAGCTTCTCTCAGGCCTTTGTTTCTGCCTTTTCTCTTGAGCCGTTGCAAGCTTTCTCCCAGCAAACACAAGCTCTAAATCTTTTTTGCCCCCTCCCTCTTGCCAGTGGGCTTGGGATGCATACTCAGTGCTTTGGCTGCAAGGCATTGTTTCTGGAATCCTCCAAGGGGTTGTCTCTCAAAAGGGTGCAGGCCTGACCCACCCTGCAAACAAAAATGATCCCAACTAGTTCCTGGCTCCTCCTGTGCCTGAATGGGGGTTTAATGGCACCAGTGGGTGAATTAGGACCAACTGTTCTCTGTGTTCCCCTCCCAGCTAAAAATGGCTCTCACATTGTTTAATGTCTTCTTAAAGATTCAAAGGATGAATATTTCATGATGCATGAAAATTATATGAAATGAATATTTCAGTTTATCAATAAAGTTTTATCTGAACTCAGCAGCTACTCATTCACTTATGTAATGCCTGTAGCTCCTCTCCTGCTGAGCTAGTCATTTTCCTAAAAACTGCCCAGCACCTACAATTTAAAGGCTTGTTTTGGTTCACAGTTTTGGTTCCTGGTCTTTAGGTCCCAAGGCAAAAACAGGAGGGCAAAGAGGAATAGCAGAGAAAAGGTGATCAGCCCACCACAGCCTGAAAGTAGAGCTAAAGCAGGAGGAAGGAGCAGAAATACGGTCCTCTGGCTCACACCTCAGTGACCGGGCCCACCTCCTACAGCACCTTCAGCTAATGAACTCATCAATCCACCAACCAGAATCATCCCCCATTACCCAACCATCATCAAATATGTGAGAACTTGGGAAGTATTTTATTTTTATTCATTTGATATAGGGTCTCACTACACAGTTCAGACTCATAGCGATCCTCTTGCCTCAGCTTCCCCAGCACTGGTATTACAGGTGTGTACCGCCATGTGCAGTTCCCAGGGGGCACATTGGGCTCAGGGTTCCAGGGCTGGCATAGCATGCAGTACCAGAAATTGAACTCATGTCCTTGAACTTTTCAGGCAGGAGCTTAGATGGCTGAGTTATCTCTCCAACCCCCAAGGGGTGTATTTTAGATCTAAACCTTAGCATCTACTGAAAAGGGAGAATTGTGTCCTTGGCCATATGACCCATGAAGCCTAGTGTATTCACTATGGGCCCTTTATAGAAAACATTTTCACCCCTGGCTTTAGCGGTTGATGATCTACTAAGGAATATGGCGCCTGCAGGCAGAAAACTAAGCAAACATTCAAACAAAATGCTGCTCTCAAGACTATTAATATGACAGAAGAATTTTTCAGACACATTGTCTAAAAAGATCCTCACAGTGCTCTTAGATAAAGTGAGGAGGAAAAGAACAAGGAGGCAAAACAACCCCAACTTCACAAAGCTGCTGACTGTCACAAAGGTACACAAGAATTCTAAAATTATCTCAAACACCCTTGATCAACACATTGAGCACTCACAAAACTCTGGGGTTGCCGCGAATGGAAGTGGCTTCAGGCCACAGCTGACGGGCTCCGTCTCACGTTGCCGGTAGACCCACACGGAACAGCCTGACGCGGTCTCAGATGGTGGAAGGCAAAGGGTCCCGCTGAAGCTAGAGAGACCCTAAATTAGTTCCCTTGTGTGACTTTTAGGTCAGTGCCCATCAGAAATGACAGCTAATGAACATTAGCCTTGGGCTTCTTCCAGATGGTGCCCTTAGCAGGTCAGGCGAGGTGAGGTGCTTGCTGCCTCCCCGTTTTGGGGAATACAGATATATCTTATTAGAATGTTAATGCGCATGCCTCATTCTTTTCTGGGAGAGAACTGCTTTGGGAGCTCAGCGTGGTCTGGAGTACCTGCCTGCCCATCAGCTGCAAAGGGGAAGCTGCTGAGCAACGGGCAGATAGCTGAGGGGTCCGCCTGCGGGGTCAGTGTCGGCACAGACACCTCAGGCTTACGCAGTGCTCACCTAGGCCTGGCAGCAGGGCAAGCCTGGGACATTTTCAAGAGAATTTGCTTAGGAAGCCAGAGGCCCTCTGGGAAGAAAGGAGTCAAGACTCCAACTCTTGTAACTCATGGTTTGGGGCAGGAGGGCAAGCTGCGAGGCCTGAGAACAGGGTGAGGAGATGAGGAAATCCAGCCTTCGTCCTTCACTGGGCCTTTAGCTTCTGCCTTTGTCGTCATTTCTTCCGGGTGCCATTACCTATGGTCAACAAGAAACAGGAGGCCTGCAAGTTTTTATGTTTGCAAAATCTGATGCTAAGCTCTGTGTGTGTGTGTGTGTGTGTGTGTGTGTGTGTGTTTCATCTAATCCTCCAAAACAACCTCAGGAGAAAGGTGCTAGCATCATTTTATAATAGAAAACAGAAGCTTGGAGGAATTCATTTTCCTATGCAACATCACTCAGCAGTTATGTGGCCCCAACAGGCAAGGAGATCCCAAAAGCCTGGCTGACAACAATCCTGTGTGGTGCTAGGACCCTCGCTCAAGTTTATCACACTGTGTTCCTATTGCTCATTTTCTCATCTATTTAACCTTTGGAACTGATTGTGTAAAGCCAGCACTCATCGCTAAGTAGCTTGTATGATTGTGAAAATGCCCAAGGTCATCTCCATGCTATGAAGGTTAAGAGTGCAGACCAGGCCTCCAGGATCTTGGCTCTGCCACATATTGTGTGCGACCCATGTCACTCTCTCAGTCTCTCTCTTTTTGCTGGAGATCAAAACCAGGCTCTCCCAAACACCAGGCAGATGCTGTGCCACTGAGTCACCCACCCTGCCCACACCTGCTTATTGCTTCCATCTTCACAACCACGCGGCTAAGCAGGCTATTTTGTTATCTTCATTTGACAAAGCAGGAATTTGACATTCATGAGTTAAGGAAAATATGGGAGTCACAAAGCCAGTCAAAATAGCCCAGGTGAGCTATGCACCATGGAAGCTTGCTCCATGCCCATACTTTACAGCTGTGCTTCAGTAAGGTTAAAGCCATGACTGAGATCCTATTCAGGGCCAGTTGCTCACCACTGTGGGTTAGGAAGAACATCACCTCCCAGTGCTGGCTTCTGGTGGGGAGGGGGCTGTCTTACACAGAAAGAAAAAACTATGATCCCTAAAGGAGTCATTTAGTTGTCACAGAGGCCAAACTACCCTGACAAAAGGTCCAGTTAGCCCAGGAAATTCTGTCTTATCAGGCAATGGGATTGATTTTAGTGGCAAGAATAAGCTCACTATGGATGTAGTTTGTGCTAATAATGATAATTTCCTGGGCAGCAAAATCACCTCTCTGCACCTCTCCCAACCATACACAACACTCCAAAAATTATAGGCTAGGGAGAAACAGAGAGGACAAAGATTAAGAAAAGAGTTGCAACACGGAACTGTTCAAGCAAAAGAACTTGCAGCCTTGGGAACTACTTCTTCTCGCCCGCGGCGGACGCCGGGTTTCCCCCGCGCCGCCGCGCCTGGAACTCATCCACAGCTGACACTGGTCCGGGGCGCTCTTTGCGCTTGTCCCATGCCACGCCTGTAGCCCACCCGCTGTTTGGTTTGACCAGCACACCTACCAGGTAAGGATCTCTGAAACTTTCTTTAATCTCCCTGCACAAGCCCACCTGAACTATAGTCTGGAAACTATCCACCAAACCCTCTGGCCTCGTGCCAGCCCGTTAAGGACCCTCAGCCTGCGTCCATCCTTGGTCTCAACTACAAAACTCTGACTCCACCCATAGTTCAGACCCACAAGGTCTCACAGCAGCCAGTGAACTGAGTGGTAACTCTCAGCCAGGCACCACTGGAGGGGAACAAGCTGGGTGGATCCAGAAAAAATCCCCATAGGTGCTAACAGCATAATTTCACCAAAGTGCATAGCTCACTGCTATACAAAATGATAACAACAAGGAGTAAGATGCAGGCACAGGGCCCAAGCCCACCCAAATTAAACACGGGAGATGATGCGGTGGAAGAAAACGAGAATCATGGAGCCAAGGACTCTGAAATTGAGATAGATCGAAAACTACAGAAAATTATGGAGCAA
>PVKN010010832.1:0-14445 GCA_004027915.1 Capromys pilorides
GAGGAAGAAGAAGAGAAGAGAAGAGAAAAGGTAGAATCAGCCCAAGAGAAGGGCGTGGGAAGTCTCTGGAGGATAGTTGTACATTATTTCTACATATTACTCTGGACAACAGGAAATAAGCGGAAATATTTTTTCCTTACAACGGAGGACTCCAGCAATTAAAAGGAGGACATGATAAAATATATGATAACGTGGAATTTTTGTCCAAACTAATGTTAGGCTGATGATGTATCTAACTGATTTTGAACATTTTAAAGGAGTTTATGTAGAAACTATGCAACCAGAATCACTAGGAAATTATTAACTTTAAGGAAAATAATTATTCAGGAAGAGAAATACAATTATAGTCCATCCTGATCATATGCTTGAGTAAAACAACGTTAAGACTGAATTAGGATGATGAGGTTTGAGAGAAGGTGGGCACAAAGCCACGAGGGAGATTTTCCTTCCAAAAATCAAGAAATAGAAGAACCGTGCAAGCACAAGTGCAGAGATAAAGAATTGAAGCAAATACCGAATGAGTTTAAAACAATCAAGTAAAGGGCTGTTCTTTTTCATTATAAGTCTTTTATATTTTACTTATTCTCAACCATAGGCATTGTTTTAAAACTTCTTTCTAGAAGTTAAGATTTTTTAAAAGTAGTTATTTTTTTAAGCGGTTGGGTTCCTGTGGGAGATCATTTGCCATGAGCTGGAGGTCTCTCCTCTCTGCTGAGGTGAGTGGACACCGGCAAGGCTTCTGTTGTCTAGGGGGCTCCATCTGAGGTTGGAGCTCTCCCTGAAGTCTGAGCTTCTGTATGTCTCCAACCTAAAGACCCAAGAAGCCCAGTGAGCCTAGGCTCCACACATGGTCCTATCTATGGATCAAGTTGAACAAAGGGCCTATCCTCCCCGTCTCTCAGCCTCTGCTTACTTGAAGTGAGAGAAAGATAGTTCTAGGGATTATCAGAACATATGTGACTGAAGCCACCTTAGGGCTTTTTGGAAGCTCAGGGAGCAACAGTGATTTTGACCTCACGGACTGAAGGGAAATTGAGTCAGAACAAGAAAGACCACACTGGTCGTTGGAAATCTAGGGTGCCAGCCTACTCAGAGGGCATTCCTGTGGCCTGGATGGATCCAAGTCCCTCTCTGCATACTTCAGCACCGCAGAAAGTGCAGTGAGTTTTCCCCAGCCCACTTCATTTTAATAAGAAGTATTTTCTTAACATGAGGAGGAAGGTGGTGCTCTCTGAAAATTCAGTCTGTGTTTTCTGTGCCCCAGTGGCCCCTGGGATCTCACATTGTTCAGGCAAGAATGCTCCTTTCAAGCTGTCAGTAGAGGAAAGATGATAAGGCCATAATGAAGTCAAGTCATCATTTTTTCATGGTGCACAAGGTTACAGGCCAGCTGCTCTGCCAGGGAGGGAAGATGGAGGTTTCTCTTCCCTCGTTGTTCTGCCCGGTGTCCCCACTCCCTGTCTCCAGCTCTCAGGAACTGCTGCACACAAGCCCAGCGCTGCAGGGGTTCCCTGAGGCCACTGGCTGCACCACTAAAGAGGGCACCAAAGTCTGATGCCATTAATCACCCAGACACAGCATTCGAGGACTCTTAACTCAGCCAGGAGCTTTCTTTTCTCCCTGCCCCCAAGAAAATGAATCTGTCGATTTTCTCCCCTTGATTCAACCAACAGCTAATATTAACATGGCTTAAATCATCAAGGCTCTCAGAAGTCAGGTTGTTTGCTGGTTTTCCTACAAATGAGCCACCAAATTTAGCCAGAAATGTTTTCTGTGTAAATAAAGACTATGCATCCATTTAGAAAAGAAAAAGGAAAAACGTATTTCAAGATTTAGTTAACATCTGATTCCCTGAACCCCTCCCACATTCCTGTATAATTCAAAAGCCCTGGCTGAGAGGAGATGCTCATCTGCTGATAGGAATTCACATCCCTGAAAGGAGATAAAAGACTGTTTTTATGCAGAGGATTGCTTTGGATACGGATGTGAACATTTTTGGGAAATCTACCCTTTGCATAGCATGGGTCGGAGGAAGCAAATGCAGGAATCGGCTGTGGCCCCACTCTCCCTACTGCAACCCACTATCCCACTTAGTTCTGAGCCAGTGGTTCTGGGTTTCAGCAGAGAGCAGAATCACCTAGACAGCTGTAGGACTGATGAATGTTTAGAGTTTGCTAGGGTTGAGAGGGGAATGACAATTTGCATTGGTGACAAATTCCCAGGAGGTTCTATGCCACTGGTTTGGGACCATACTTTCAGAACCAGCACTTGAACCCCCTCAGTGATCATACCTGAGTTCCTCTGGGGGTGACTCTGTGGTCCACCAACCCCTCACCTCTCCTCCTGACCCACACAGCTGCAGTGTCCTCAAAACTGGTTCTGAGCATACATGGGGGTCTGTGAACAACCTCAGGCACAGCCCCGCACTTGCAGGCTGGCTTTGGTGCTGAGCTTGACCTATCCCTGGAGAACTACAGTGACTTGGGACAAGCCCTGGGCACCCACATACACTGCGAGTCTCAATCCTTCCCAGACCCTTGAGGGTGGACTCAGCCCCATCAGGTGGGCTTTACTTTGCTTTCCTGGCCCAGCAACTCAATTTCCTAGAGACTAGAGCTCTGTCCCCAATCTAATAACATATATTAGGCTCTAGCACCCCACCTAGCCTTGTGAGATCTACTGCTCACTAGGATCCTGGGGCTGGGTTGTGGCCTCATTCAGCCATGGGGGACTGGGAGGGCTGGGCAGTGGCCCCTCTGGGTAAGAAGCACCAGTGCTCCTCTTTCCTGGAGGAGTGCCACCACTGTACATCTCATTCCGGTTGGCACTGCCAGGGGTAACATCTTTAACATAGGCTTGGTCATAAAGGAGGTGCTCATAAAGAGGGTCCCATCCTCAGCTTGGAGGTTGCTGCAGCTGCATGTGTCAAAAGGAGAGTGAGAGGCTAGTGGGCCACAGGGTCCCATCCAAATGAAATCATTTGGAGGTCCAAGGGCTGCTTCAGGAAGTATGGTCCCAAACCAGCAGCATAGAGTCTCTTGGGAAGTTGTCACAAATTCAAATTCTCCTTCCCCACCCACTACTATCGAATATGATGTTCATCACTATTTTGAGTGGCAGACAATTGGGGATAAAAGGGAGTCACCATCAAAAAGCCTAGTGAGAGGTGGTGGAAACAGGAGGAGAGGCTAGGAGGGGAAGTGGTCCTTGGTTTCTGGGGGTGTGCTAAAATCTACATCTCTTCCCACCCTGTCCCTGCTTCCTGGATGCTGGAGGGGAGCATGTTTGCTGTACCTTGACATTCTGTCTCAGCACAGACCAGCAGCAACGCACCCACGAGCATGGAATGAAAGTTCTGGAGCCATGAGCCACACTAAACCTTTCTTCCTTTTAAGTTGCTCATCTCAGATGTTGTGTCACAGCTGTGGAAAGCTAACACATCAGAGGAAGCACTTGCTTTCTTTTGTTGTCAAACTTAGAAGCTTAAAAACAACAGAAATGTATCCCAGGAGACTGAAAAGGGTTATACGAGCCTGAGCTCAAGGTGTCAGGAGCTAGCTCCGTCTGGGGCCTCAGGGAAGACTTTACAGCCTCCATCTTTCAGCTTCTGATGGTTTCTGACAGACCCTGGCTTGTGGCCACGTCACTCTAATATCTGCTTCTCTTCTGTGCCAAATCTCTTTGCCTTCCTTTTGTAAGAACACTTCAGATTACATTTAGGAGAAACTCAATTCCCAACCATCTTCTTATTTTTAAAGATCAACTTAGTCACACAAGCACAGTCCCTTTTGCTACTGAAGGTAACATTCTTACATTCCAGTGATTAGAAAGTGGATAGTTTGGGCATCATTATTCAGGCTACTGCAAGGGATAATCAGAGTGACCAGTGTACAGAGATCTCATAAAGTATTGCTCCTATTCTTATTACTATTATTTCCACTACATTTCTTGACCCCAAATTCTGCCCAAATATTACTCTTGCGATTGCTCCACAATCCACAAAGGGTTGTGTTTCTGTAGATCCAAAGAGTACAGCTATGTAAAGCTTGAATAGCTAACACTCAGAATTACTAGTCACTTACACCATATATAAATTTTTTCCTTCTTTATATGTATTCTTAGTAAGAGGTTAGAATTCTCTATAGGGTGCAATCATAGCTCCTCCAGGTGAATTTTTAACTAAGGACTTATCAGAGCAAGATAATGCCCTAATGAGTCCTCTGAGCTCGCCCGGTACAAGTCTGTGCAGGGCTCCTCAAGCCATTATCTCCAAGACTCCTTTCAAGGAGGTGGCTGGGCTCCACTGGCTCCAGGCTGACAAGAGCAGAGTAAAACCCCTGAGGCTGGAACCCCAGGGCACAGCTCTGAATGAATAATCACCGCCTTCACAGTTATCTGCCTTTCTCCTTCCAGCTCTTCCACAGACGCGAGGATCAAAACCTACCCAAGCTTCTCTTGCCACCCTCACAGGCTGTTGTCTCCTTTGGACACTGGATACTGATGGCAGTGACCTCCGAGTACCACAACTAGTGGAACCAGTGTGCCACCTCAGCATGGGAGGGCAAGTCCTGGGCAAGAAGCAGTCTGTTTAGAACTAGTTCAGGATTAGTTCGTGATTTCTGAAATGGAATCATGGAGCCATGATGGCCAATGAGATGAGTCACCAGGACAGAGGCTCAAGGGTTCCGCAGTCTAGGCTAGGAGCAAGAGGTCACTTCCTAAAGAAACAGCCAAGACAGAAGGAGACAGAGATGACTAATTCTGAACCTTTCTTCCCAGGTGCTCTTCTGAAGACTCAAATCTTTACCATTAGAGTTTAAAGACTAGGAGATAGGAAGATTCCTGGGAGCTGGAGACCAGCCTGGGCTAGAGAGTAAGTCTTTCATTAAAAAAAAAAAAAAGAAGAGATTATGAATGCTTCAGACTTGGTACCTTCAAGCATTCAGTCTTAAAATCCGTGGGTCTCTCCTCATCAGGAAGTTCATGTACTGGTGGCTCCCTAAGACAAATGGTGACTGGCCATTAACTTTGTTGAGACAAGCACCCTCCCTTCAGCATCACTCACACTGCTCCCAGGAGACATTCCTGAAGGTCCTTCTCCTCAGTCAACAACCTTCTAAACATTGCAGTGTATCTTCCTGAAGCAAGGCTCCTTTTGTCCGTCAGATGCTGTCAAGGCTAACATGAGGTCCTCAAGTTGGCCACCATCTCTCAGTGTCTGAGGCCCAGGATCACAGAACTTTGCCTCAGGCACCCTACTCAGGCCTAGCGGCATCGCCTTTACTGGCTCTGGGTTGAGGCCTTTGAAGGAAAGCTCAGCTTCAGGTAACTAGAGCAGCTCTAACTGGATCTGGCTTGCAGCCCACCCTCTGATTTTTCACTAGCGCTGCATCATCTTTCCTCAGAGCATAGATTTTCCACATCCTTCCACTTTCCCAAGGTTTTGCTTCCTCCACTCCCCCAGCCCACCTTCCCCACACCCATCTCCAACAGATTTGCCTACCTCCTTTATGGGAACAGCAAGGCCACCAGACCAGAACTCCTCCTCTTTGTTCTAGTTTTTATAACATGCCCTCGTTTTGCAAGAAAGGCTCAATAGAGCCTGGACTAAGGCTGGACGTTAGGTGAGTCAGTGTATGTGCAAAATGGTGATGGCTCCAACCAACAACTTTTACGTCAGAAAGTAGCTGAGCAATAAATGGATTAGCACCTGTAAGTCACAGTGTCTATCTCAGGGTATTTGCTAAACAAGGCAAGCAGTGTTCTATGTTTTTTATCTATGTATTTATTTTTTTTCATACCATGCCTTTCTCTTTATTTGCATTTTATAATTTTATTACTTTTAATAAGAAATAATAATGAGACAGTTTCAAAACACGTTAGTAGGACAGCCACAATAATTAATACAATGTATATTGTTGTCTTCATAGTAGTTGTTCAAGAGTATAAGATGCAGACATGATAACTTTTCTAAAGACTTGGTACAAATACTTCTTCTCATCGAACTAAGAGAAAGTAGTTGTATGTACAGTCCAATGTTCCATAAAAGTAGTGGGCTATCAGCAGAACTGGCAATGTCAGAAGCTGTTGACTTGAGCCTTTTACAGCTCAGTATAATAATCTGGCTTTACTTTTTATACCTCGTGGTTAGATTTCTCTGCTGAATGGTTAAGACCAAGATAATGCAAGACCTATATAAAAAAAAATGTAACTTTTGTATCTGACAAGGTCAGTCAAATCCTCTCAGGATTTACCCTGAAACCATGTACAGTGTTTTGTATAACTTTTGTCAGTGTCAGCCGTCTAGATGAGTCACGGCCATTGATTGACCAGTTTGCTCTCTGTGAAAGCCTGAGAGAATGTTTTCTCTTTAGGTGAGTGTTTTATGCTTTTGATGTAAGAAGTACGGCACATAAACAAATATAAATCCACTGGGCACGTGAGCTGTGGAGTCCTGGTTGTGTCATATTTTAGCTCTGGGACCTTGAAGAAGTCACATAACCTACTTGATCTTCATGATATTCATATGGAAAATAAAGGCATGGCAGTGGCTCTCTGAAACATGAAAGGACACAATGTGTGTGAAGTTCTAGGCATGGCATCCAGGGCATAGTGAGCCCTCCATGAATAGGACTTAATAGAGTGATGACGTCCTTCATTCCTTTCCTGTCTTGAGGGCTGGCCTTTAGGATACACTCCCCATGTAGTAGTCTTCATCACCTTTGGATCCCTCTGTATACTAATCCTCAGTTTCCACACTAGCTCAAGTCTCTCCCTTACACACACACACACACACACACACACACACCTTCTTTCAGTCTTTCTCAGTTATCACTCTATTCTCTATTCTCCCTTTTACCCTAGAGAACTTCTAGAAAGGATACTCTTCTCTCAACAGCAGGCTTCATTTTCTGACCATGGAGCTTCCACATTTCCCACAAGCTGTCTGCTGTCTCCTAGTGACATCTGAAGACAATGAAGTCCTCCAGTATTTGTGAGTCCTTGTCCATACACCGGCTTCCTATCTCCAAAGTTTATCTGGGTGGTGGAATATCCTCTGCCTCCCTGTGTAAGCCAGTGGAGCAATCTATCAAGGGCACAATTCATTCACCTTTTAATGCTTCACAGGAGCTGACACACAGTAGGTTCTCAATGGTTATGTCTTGGGCAGATGAATAAATAAACAGCACTTCGGTACTATCAGCATGTACTCTGTAATACCTAACCTTTTAAAGTGCTTATTATGCACTACATCTTCTTTGTAACATTTTACATAAAATACTCATTTTGTTCTCACAAAAACCCTAAGAGCAGGTGCAATTATTATTCCTATTGCATTGTATCTATTCCTATTGTATCTTGTCTTAGGATACACAATCAGAAAGTAGCAGAGCTAGGATTTGAACCCTGGCAGTCTAACAGCAAAAGCTGAGCAGTTAACTAACACATTAGCTACTTCTTAAAACATTTAAAGTAAGTTTTCTCAGTGGGATTGCCAGAGGCACCTGTGAGCAGATTAGAAAGAACACATTAGACACTGCAAGCTTGGATTTTTGTTTGCAGTGGCTTATTGCACTGGCGAGGCCACGGAGGTCTGGTGGGAACATGCAGCAGGGAGGAGAGGAAACAGATGAGGGAGACTGCCCACAATGGCAGGCTGATGAACGGTCAGAGTCTTGGGCAGAAGGCTTGGCCTGGAGGGAGCAGAGGAGGATAGGAGGTCCTCAGTAGACCCTCCGAAAGCAGAGGGAGGCTCAGTAAGGAGACTGAAAGTGAGACGAGGGACTAAAGATGAGAACCTGTGTAGGAATCTACACCCAGGGAGACTGACACATCTGTGGGCCTCTGGGAAAAGAGGAAAAGTTGAACCCATGGGGGATGAGCACGATCAAGAGTAGTGGGCCTGAGGTGTACATCCAAGAAAGTGGCAGAGCTTTGGTCCTATCAACCAACCACTGGAGTTACAGCGGTCAGAGCACGGCCCCTGCAACAGGAGCTGAAAAGATACAGACAGGCTGGTGGATTTCTAGAGCAGCAGACAGGGGTTCATGGCAAACTGTAGCCCACCCAGGGGAAACTGAGGCAAGCATCGCTGTAAAAGGTGTTAGCCAAGAGAGGGGTATAAGAAAGGCAGCAGGGAATCGGGACAGTGAAGATCTGGATGGCCTCTCCTTCCCCTCCAGGTATCACACGGAGAGTGGCAGAGTGGTGTGGCTGCGCTCCTCCCAGGCAGCCAGGCTGAGTTTATGTCTTGAAGGTTGTTTAGTGTCTGCAGCTGAGGAAGCCTAAGGGCAACAGGGATGACAAAGGACCAGGGAATGCCTCACTCATTCACCCATCCATCCATCCATCCACCCATCCATCCATCCATCCATTTAATGAAATCTAAGTGCCAGACACTCTGATGAATGCTGCATAAATTAAGATTTTTTAAAAAATTTATTTGATACCTTCATGGAGCTCCCAGGCAGCAGAGCTCTGACACCGAGTTAAATTAACAATTGCAGAGCAAGTGTGAGGACACGTACTGATAAGTGACAGGGACAGTTTGGGGAGGGGTGCCTGCAACGACGGTGTGTACAACCAATCAAGGTTAGGCTAGGACTGCTTTCTAAAATAAGCTCCACGGCAACACCCACATCTGCTCACCCCATGGATGAGATTAGCGAAGCTGCTCAGTAAGCCATTTGCTTCATGCAGTGAGTACCAGATGATCTTCAGACTAAGCCAGACTGCCAGAGGAAGGCTGCAGCTAATCAAAGGACTGAGGATACCTTCGTCTGGAGAGAAAGTAGTGGCGCTCTGAGGGGCAGAGACTGATAAGCACTCACTCGAAGACAGTGCTTGCCCCAGGTTCTGTCCTGCCCATCAGCCTCACCTGGGATGCTCACGGACTGGAGGGCCACCCTGAATGTTCCCCAACCCCACCCCAACCAGTGACTCTTGCCAAAATGTGTCCCTGCTCTCAGTCAAGTCCTCCTTCCTTGTGGATTATATTCTTGCTTGAATTTTATTTTATTTTATTTTATTTTATTTTATTTTATTTTTTTGTATTTTAAGGAAGCATCTACAGGGTGTTCAGGGTCTCACTACTAGATTGGGCTCATAGTGATCCACCTGTTTACAGCTAGGAGCTAGGATTATAGGTGAGTGACACCATACCCAGTCTCAGTTGCCATCTCAGGGTGCCCTGGGGGTGGGGCCAGCACAGCAGCCCAAAGGATCAAACCCCAGGCCCCAGTGCCTCTTGCAGGTGCTTTAATCCACTGAGCTATTTGGCTGGCCCTTCTTGCTTGAATTTAAGCTTCATGAGAGCAACTGTCTATGTAGCTTTGTTCATTACTGTGTTGCTAAGGCTTACAGCAGTAATACTGACAAAGTTTAATATAATTTTGTTAATTATATTTCTTATGTGTGAATCAGTGAATATTATAAGACTATGATTGGGTTGAGTTTCAGCCCCAGCTTGACTATTTATTAAGTCTGTTTTATGTTACCTTGTGTCTCAGTTACTTTTCTCTTGTCACTGGAACAAAATGCCCGATGCCCAAAATTAAGGAAAGAAAGGTTAATTTAGCTCACAGTTGGTGGAGGTTTCAGTCCATACTCAGCTGGCTCCAAGGCAGAGTGGCACAGGGCAGAGGGCTGCAGCTCATGGTGGGCAGAAGACAGCAAAAAGCCATGGGAGGAGCCACAGCAGTGGTAGCTAGCTAGCCTTTTCCCCTCCTTACATTTGTATGCAGATTATCTACCTGAGGGCAGGTGTAGCATTCATACCCATAATCCCAGAATTAGATCATGAATTAATCACAAACTCTAGAAGCTGCCCCAGTGACTGCAAGAGGCTTTGGGGGGACAGCTAGACACAAGCCATAATACCTTAGGTGAGTCACCTTACCTCAGTTTCCCCATCTACAGAAAGGAAAAAATAAAACCATTGGGAGGATTCCGTAAAATAAAGTGAGACAGACATCCAGCATGGTAAGGAGTAAATAAGAAGTGTACCATGATCATTGATGTTGATCTTACTAAATACCTTAAAGAAATGATCCTCAGATGACAAGAGGAAACACACATACATGCACACACACACACACACACACACACACACACACACACACACACCAAGCAGCCTCAAGAGTGTGAGTAAGGCAGCATGTGAAGCAGTGGTTCTCAGAATGTGGTGCCCAGATCCACAGCAGCAGTGGTCACTTAGGGTTTGTCAGAGACACCACTCCTCTAGCCCTACAGAGGCAGACACTTTCAAAGAAGGGCCCAGCATCTGTGCTTTAGCAAGCCTTCCAGTGATTCTGATGCACATAGGTTAAGATTTCTGCGCTGGAGCAAGGGCAAGACGAGGATGGCCAGATGCCTTGCCATGATGCTGCTGGTGTCCTTCAACATACACAGGTAAAGACAGAGTGGCCCCAGCTCCCAAGCCAGTGAGCCTTCTCACTTCACGGACTTCCCCTGGCCATGCCTTCTCTATTGCTGGCAGAGGCAATTGGCATCTCTCTACCCAAAGATAGATCGATACCTTTGGCCATGGGATGGGTAGCATTTCCTGGGCGGCTTCTCCACTTAATATCCTGTGTACCTGCATTGCCAGGGCATGGCATAGCTCAGTGGTCTAAGCACCTGCCTGGCAAGCACAACAACCTGAGTTCAATCCCAGGTACCACATGCCGTGATGGCCTTGGAATCCCAGGTGTGCTGCGCCAGCCCCAAAACCAGATGTGGTGGTACAGCCAATGCCAGCCCTGGAGAGGCTGAGAGAGGAGGATCACTATGAGTTTGAACTGCACAACAAAACCCTGTATCAACAACATGAAGGAATAAGAGGCCAAATATTGTGGGAGACGTTGTCCTAAGCATCTGCACATCCTGAAGAATCCAAGGCAGGCAATGTGATCTGAATTTGATGTGTGCTGAGAAAGCTCCCTGGTCCTAGCTCAGAAGACTAGAATAGCAGCAGCCAATGTAACGGTGATTGCCAGCTCAGTACACAGCCATCAGCTACTACCCAACTATGGGGGAGCTACTAGGGGGGAGAAACTGAAACTGAAGCTGGGAGCGATGACCAAGAGAAGTCTGTGACAGAGAACATAGGCCATGGGGACCACTAGGATCCTCATGGAAACAAAGGTCTGTGTAAACCTTTGGATGCCGGGAGTGGGACTCACTGTTAAATATCACCCTGGAAGCTTTAAAACTTACTGCTACCAAACCCTATTCTGGAACCCAGATGTCAAGACGTGTTCACAAATATTCCCAGGTGATTCAAACATCCAGCTGTGTTGGAAACTCCTCCTCTGACCACTTCTCTCCCAGGCAAGGACATGCACCGTCCAGCTGCCTCAGTGCTTGAGTCTGTGACGAACATCTGTCCATGTGTCTGTTTCCTTCTGGCAGTGTCTGATGTCAGGGAATACAACAGAGTCTGAGTCTGAAAACAGTGAGACCCAGGAGGCAAAGATGGAGTTGAGAAATTCCACCCAAATTACCGTAAAGCCAGGTACAGAGCGTGAGTTTAGATCTCTCGTCAAATGGGTTTGCAAATCCTTCAGCAATGAACGCGGCACATAGCTGTTTGGCACTGGTCACACCAGGAAAAAGCCGCAAAGGTCCAGCCCACCTGGGAGGCTGCTCAGAGGAAGGATGTTTCCTGCCTGCAGACAGGCAGAGCAGAGGAGAACCAAGCCCAGGAGAGGCTAAGCTGAGCGCTTTGAATTCCTTCTCCAGACTGATCAGTCAGATGGGAGAGGACCCACAAAAGCACGAATCATGGAGTACAAAATTCCTCCCTCCCATATGGAAATTTATCAGCATTTTTGTCTTTGTGCAAAGTATCCTTTTTATTACTTATGAGGGTCAAACCCAGGGTCTCTTTTGTGGTAGGCAAGTGCTCGATCACTGAGCTACACAGCCTGCTCCCTCACTGACTATCTGGATGAATATCTTCCTGCAAGTGTATGGCTATGACTATGGCTATGTGGCTAGAGTGTGTTTGTGTTAATACAGACATCTATGGGCCTCTGAGTCAGTAATTGATTTTCTGTGACTGTGTGGTGAAGCTTAAGTCAGAACCACTCTCCTCCCCGGCCCCACACCCTCACTGGTTAGACATCCTCACCTCGCATACCTCTCTCCCATTTCCCTGTGTTTGTTGCCCAGAGACCCAAAGGAATCTTGCCGATACTCCCAGCAGGAGCTATGCTCAGAGAACATCTCCTGAGGGACAGTGACCACCATCTCGTCAGCTAGGAGGATCCATCATTACTGTTAGTACTATGACAAGACAGTGAAGACAATGGCCTTTACCCCCATAGAACTGCTCTAGTGGGACATGTTTCAGAGCTCATGAACTCCTGGAAGAAATGAGAGAAGACCAGAGGATAGCAGAGCTCCATCCCTCAGTCCACAGCACCTTTGAGATGCCTGATACGGATTCAACTGTGTGTTAGTTCTCCTGTGTGTTGCAAAGGTGCAAGCTCTATCTGGGTCCACAAGCAAGGAAGGCCCACTGGCTGTGTGGGAGTGGGGGGCGGAGTCTCCATCGTGGAGAGGCCCCTGGGTGAATGGATGTGGTTCAGCCCAGTCCAGCACCTGCCCCTCAGCAAGGCTTTGTACAGCACTTCCCTTTCCTGCCTCAGCGGCACTTGCCAAGCACTCCCAGGAGCTAGGTCTTCCCAGACAAAGGAAGTACCGACTCAGAAAAAGTCAGAACAAGGGAAGAGAGTGAAGAGACCCTGCTTGGCTACATAGTCATTATATAACTCTGGGCAAATCACGTCTCTCTGAGCCCTGTCTTTTACTCATCAGTGAAATGGAAATACAGTCATGCACCATACAATAGAATTTTAGTCAGTCATGGACCCCACATAGGACAATGGTCCCAGAAGAGTATACTGGAGCTGAGAACTCCTAGGACCTAGTGACACTATAGCCACCATAACCACCATAAAATTTTAGCATCACAAATCTTAATGCATTCCTTGTATGTTTGCAGTGATGTTGGTGTAAACAAACCTATTTAGATATTTTTAGACATACTTAACACTTTAGTCACTAAATACTTATCATTGTAGCATAATTGCCTAGAATATTCAGTATAGCAACATGCTGGACAGGTCTGCAGCCTAGGAATAATAACTACACCATTGGATTTAGGAGTGCAGCAGGCTGTACCTCTTCAGCTTATATAAGGATACTCTATGATGCTTGCACAATGATAAAAATCACCTAACATTGCATTCCTCAGATTCTATCTTGATTGGTAAGCTGCACCTGACTGTATTAACAATAAAGATGATGACTATCTATGCACTGAGCCCTGCTTCAGGAATTGCACATATGTAGTATTCATTATCTATCACTGTCTTTAACATGTCCTAAAATTTTAGCAACCTACACCCACAGTATTTATTATCTCACAGTTTAGGTCAATCAGAAATGTGGTCGAGGGGAGCAGGGTCCGGCATTTCAGAGTACCCCCCACATCAGGACTCGGGTGTTGGGCAGATTGTCATCACCACCAGGCTGTCCTAAGGCAAGGTCTGCTCCTGAGTTCACTCCTGCAGATGTTGGCAGAATGCAGTGCCTCATGGGTTGTTAGACAGGGACCTTGCTTCTGCTAGCTGGGAACCGGGGGGCCACACCTCCATCTTTCCCAAGCAGGCCTCTCATCACTGCTCTGCTTAACCATGGAGTCCACCAAATCATGCAAGAGGAAACAAGAAAGATGGAAGTCCTAGTCTTAACCTAATGTCAGAAGTGAAAAGGACACTCTGCCTTTTGTGACATATTTTCTTTGTTAGACGCGAGTCCTCAAGTCTAGCCTTCACTCAAGGGTGGGGAGAACCAAGCATGTGGACGTCTCAGAGGATAACTGGCGCCATCTCAGAAGCTGCCTCCACCCTTGCTGCATCACTTTATCCTTACAGCAAATGCCGTGTAGTAGACACTCGATGTGTTCCTCTAGCACCATTATACATATGGGGAAACTGAGGCCAGAGACTTAGCTTGGTCATGCATCTGGCATACAGAAGCCAAGAAGCTGGCTGCAGAGTCTGTACTCTTAAACACTGAACCCTAGTGCCTACAGGCACTGGGAGGGCTGGGAAGATCAGGTGTGACATTGCAGGATGCTGGGGAAACCAAGCCCAGAAAACTTTGAACCCTGACCTGGTTATTATGTAGTATGACTGTGGTGGTGGGCAACCAATATACTCTCTAAAATGATCAGAGAAGAGAAAATTTAGTGATGTGTAAGTGGTCAAGGAAGACTTCAAAAAATAAGATCATTATGAGTCCCAGAAGGTGAGCGAGGTTTAGAGACTTTAAAGTCCACCTTAGGGGCTGGCGAGATAGCTCAGTGGTCTAAAGTCCCCGCTTAAGCAAGCATAGACAAGCATGGAGACCACAGTTCGATCCCTCGAGACACAC
>PVKN010010833.1:0-22252 GCA_004027915.1 Capromys pilorides
CGGCCCTCTGGGGTTGTTAGTACAGCTAAAGATGTAGCCCCCGCAAGGCCCAGCTTCCCGGGATCAACCAGAGCTCATGATTGGTCATGCTCCACGAGTCCACCGTGGCAGACTAGTGGTGGAATTTGTTCTGAACAAGTGTTTTGTTTGGCTCCTTATAGTAAAAAAAGAAAAAAAAGTCACCTGCTGACAGTTAATAAACATATCACAAAAAAATTTTCCTAATTTTTCTTGAATGCTGAACATCTAGGAATGCGCGTTACCACTCCTCTTAGGGACTGTTAGAAGAAAGAAAAGTCCATCCTCGTAGCCGCAGATGGAGAGGGGCTGGACGAGCTCTCCAGCTGTGTCACCCCCTGACCTGCTCGGCCCAGGGTCTCCTCACCTGACCCATCTACCTTCCCTGGGGTGGGGACTGTCAGGTGAGGGACATGGTGACTGACCAGCCAGCCCTCTTCTGCTTAAACACAGCTAAGTAGCCCATGGCCACATTCCTCTCCATTCTTGGGATTCTGACAGTCTTGTGTGAGAACACTGTGTATACTACTTTATCTGAAGGAAGTCTCTAACAGAAGATATAAATTCTATATAAGGAAAAGAAAAAGACTGGATTAAGTGTCCTTACTACATTCTTATCTACAATGCTGCCTCTGGCTGTGGAGCAAACTTGGTCCCTTATGAAAGCCCCACCAAGATTCCACTCTTATTTTCAAAACATCTGAAAAGAGGAAGAAAAACATACATCAAAGGTTCTGTTCATTAATTTCTATTCAACAAAACCGTAAGTGAAGGTTGTATAGAGGGGTTGAGTAAGAGAGGGTGGGAACTATTTGAAACTTTTCAGCACACAGCTCCTGGTGCATTCAATTATTTATATACTTTTATGTCCTGTTCTTGGGCGAGTTTGCTTCTGAGAACACTCAGGTGCTCCACTGTTCTGTCCACATTTGGACTGCACCTGCAATCTCTTCCAAAACCTTCCTTCACGATGCGCTGCACTCATTAATTCCATTTTAATCCAAAAAGTATTTAATATTAATGTATTAATTTATATGACTTGAGATGATTTATCACCTTTGTATGATATTCATGTTGGTATGATGAATGGAATCCAAGTGAAGTTTCATAAACAAGAGTTTTCACATACCATAGTCACTGGCCAGTACTCAAAAGTCAATATTTGATACTCAATGGGTATGTTTGTAATAAGCAATTTTTATTGTTCATCTTCCTAGAGAAATGAGTATATTATTTTACACAAAAAACTATTGATAAGAGATTGGCTGGTTAAAGGAAAAAAGCGCAACACAAAAACAAAACAAGGTGAGAGAACCCAAGCGTTACTAGTTTTAGTAATAGTATTAAAAAGTAACTTGACCTCCCAATTTTAATTCATCAAAACCTGTCCTCATGTTACAATGGTCTGTATTCACTACTGCTACATGAATGAGAGAGAATCCGTATAAATCATACCAACGCCATTGTGTATAACTGGTGGTAAAACTTTATTATTCAAGTTTAGATGTAACAGACATCTTTGCTGCCTGAAGATTGTTTGCATAAGAAATACACCAAGAACATGTTTGTGAGTAGAAATGAACATGCACTATGAAAACAAAATAAAACGAAAAAATTCCATGTGTGGTAAGAACAGAAAGCTATGATAGCCAACATTCTAATGTTCAAATCAGGACTACAAATTGAATTCTTTTTCTTAGCAACATGAAATCATTCCATATGAAAGACAATTTCTGCTGGTGAATATTGCTGTAAGTTAATTGTACACTGGTGTTTGGAGATGTCTCCCACCCCTGTCCCTCCCCCAGATTATCAAAGTTGTTGTCAAATAGTACACCCTAAAGGATTTGGTATTTGTTATTGTGGTATTTGTCTTGTTGGTAGCCATTAATAAACTATGGTTTTATCAGCCTTGTAAGTCTTGCCTTTTCCTGGTCAACACTACAGGCTGTCTAGTTATAATATTTACAGCTCATCTTTAACAAAAATGACCCCAACCTCTCTTGGCCCTGGGGAACTCAATTTAAATAACCCCCTTGGCCACGTAATACTTGACACTCTTACGGTGCCCATCAACCAAGGATCTCAAAGTGCTTTACAAACAAGTACTACATTACCATTATTATTATTAATATTATTATTATTAATATATTTTTCCACTTTATAGTTGAGGAACCTGAGGCACAAAATGAAAGTGATTTGCTGCAGTTCATGTACTGAAGAAATAACCAGGGGGAAAACCAGGACCCAGTGGGGGAATTTTCAGCCTTGCAGGACCCTTTTCTCTAATGAATGTGAAGCACTACATCCGGGGTAAAAGTTACTCTTGCTTTTTTTCTGGTGTGTAGGGCAGAGGAAGCTTAGTGCTCTCCTTTTTCTTTCCGGAGGACACAGGGACACACGTTATCCAGTTCCACATGTTCTGTTTCACATTTTCTTCATCCCTGACTGCAAACACTTCTGCCCTGGTGTCTTCCAAAGTTCTAATTACTGTGAACGACTGGAGAGGTTCCCTGAACAACTGCCCTGCCACTGGGAACACGTGAATTCACTCTGTACCGGAAACGGACAGCCAACGGGACGCGCAGCGTGGAAACACTTTGCCGCTGTCCCCTGCCAAGTCTTTCTTTGGGAAAAAAATAACACTGCCCTCCAAAGCCAGACCCCTATCTTTCCATCCTCGTCTCAGTTTCTGATCAGTCGCCTGCTAACAGCCTCCACCTACCCGTACGTACCTTTGATTAGTACATTTAGTTTCAGATTCAGGTTGGACTTCAATTCTTCCAGCTTTCGCCTACCAAACATGCCTGACATGGTTTGTGTGTTTGCTTTTTATTTATTTATTTTTTGGCCATGACCTTTAACACAAAGACAGGCAGCTGTGAGCGCTTCTCAGCGTTAGCTGGAAGACTGGTGTGCAGTGGAGTCAGTGTGACCAACAGCTTGTTTAATTCACACTTTCAACACCGGCCAACAAATCTCCCCCTACAGAAACGTGTTCGCGTGTTCACCCTCACTGCCGGCTAAACAAGCACGCAGTGGGCAGTTCCAAAACAGGTCACTCTAGGATGCTTTGCAACCGCAGCAAGAGGCTCCTTATTATTTTAATAGCAGTACTGATATTCCTCAATTTATTGAGAAAACCATATTTCCTCAGGCATTTTAAAATATATATATATCTATATACATTTAATATTTTTGGAGCTGTATTTGCATTAGATCATAACATTATGTGCACATGCGCAATCATAACAATGTGCTACCACAGGCTTCGACAAAGACCTCTTGAAAGATAGCCACTTTTTTTCTCTTCTCCTCATTCATATTACCTTAGAAAAGAATCCCCACGCTTGCTGCCTAAAATCTACCTTTACTATAACAGAATGGTTTAGAACAGAACATCGCTATCGTAAAAGTGGAGTTTTAAAAGAACACCTCACACAGCCCTTGAAGAGAGGACTGGGTCCCCGCTGTGCCCCGTGGACCGTGGAGAGGTCCCCTCTTCTTTCCTGACTTAGCACGGTGCAGGTCTCTCTGGACCCACCGTCTCCAAGGTGGGGTGGCCCTTTATGGTTTTCTATCCCAAACAACTGCATGTAGATCGGGGTAAGCTATGATGAGAAGAGCAAGAAAAAGGAGAGGAAGAATGCATGAACTGGTCCTGGCCTTCAGTTTGAGTAAAAGCTCAAATTAGGATACAGACAGGTAATTTTAAAAGACAAAAAGGGTTTTTGGGACATTCAGTTTTGGCTGGCTTATAATACTCATCGTAGGACAAAGGGAAGCCTTTTCCAAGAGGGGAACCCTTCTAAACCATCTTAAAAGTTTTTTAAGGAACAGGTTATGTACCTAAATAGCTCATTTAAAATCGCTCACAATTGAAGACAAAATGATTTTGAAATCTTAAATAGAAAACATTTGTATAATATATTTTGCAAGATGGAGCGAAGGCTTTCACTTTATCAAAAAATAAGGAGCATTTTAGTGTTATGATAAACTTCTATCCTGTTTAAAAAGCCTGACTTCTTTTCCACCAGAATATGTATACTAATGAAAGCAAAAATGAAAATAAAATCATTAATAATAAAGGACTACAGAAGATCTATCATGCCAACGCTATCGAAGAATATTCTACTGAGAGTGGACTGAACAGAAATATTCCCGGAAAAGTGCTATGTATTTTCCAACGCTCGTTACTACTACGCCTGTTTGAGAAAGGAAGAAAAGAATGAAAAACAAAGGCATACATGTCCACAAGGAACAACCTATTTATGTCTGACACACTGGGGAAACTCAGGAAGGAGTAATTCTGCCCAAGAAGTAAATAACTTGTAATAGTGCCCAAGTTAAACAAACTTCCGGTGTCACCGGCCACCTGTCTCTTGTCCCCGGGTCCTCTGCTTGCCACTGACTCAAGCTTTCTATAGGTATCATGTTTCTTGAAGAGTGCTACTTTGCATTTTTACAATCTTTCTCAATAAGGAAACCATTCATGATTGCTTGGGAAATGCCTCAGTACCACCTCTCAGATTTATCTGGTTCCTTTGAGATGCACCCAGCAAGATTCCTACGAAACACAAATGCTTTCAGATCATCTGGACGTCAGAGCTCCTCCTTCGGCCTCTTGATGTCAGCGGAAGTGGCTGCTGGAGCTGTGCAGTAGGTGAGATCAGAGTAGGCCCCTCATCAACACGACTGAAGCACAGGACTTAGTCCTGTGGCTTCCTCTCATGGTTTTTTTGTTTTGTTTTTTCTTTGTTCATGAAAAATGAAAATACAAGAATGGAAATGACAACACAACATCAGAAAGGTATTTTTAACTTCATTCACTACAACAGTCAGGAACTGATTGAATTCTACCTGCCATCCAACTTGAAAGAAGCAAGAGGGCCCTGTGAGAAACAAACCCCAAACAAAACAAAACAATACAAAGCAACTGCAAAGTCACGTAAAAATGGAGTGCAAATTCGACTATAGAATGCAATGAAAACTTCAGTGCTGCGGATTCCAGCAACACTCATCAAAATAATTTCTGAAATGTTTCCTCTGAAACATAGACAAAGCAAAAAATAAGAGGATATATGTTTACCGTCTTAAGCATAACAATGTGAGTTAAGAGCTTAAAAATAAAAAAAAAAAGTACTTGGAATGAATAGTGCTACCCTTTTTTTTTCCTAAGTAGGCATAAAAATATTTTCATTTCTTTCTTGTTTTCCATACCATTATATCAAGAACTTTCATGTTACCGTTTACAACTTGAATGCACACACACACACACACACACACACACACACACACACACACAAAAAGATATCTACTGCAATAGAAACAGTTGCTTCATTACCTTGTTTGCTACATTGGCAAATGTAAACAGCGAGGCAGAGCCAGAACTGACTCCAATGCGTGATGGAATATCTTTGTTGCATACGTACACTGTAGAAAATATTTATTCAATATGTCAGGCACCATTATTTGAAATGTAATACATTAATATTTACTAGAAAAATAAGTTTTTTTTTCCTATTTGTTCTCCCAACTTCTTTAATGAAATAAGTTAATCTGACAGTGCATCCAGTAGCTTGTAATATCTTCTACATCTCCGTGGCAAAAAATAAACTACTGGTTGGGACAATATAATGCAAATTATTAAAGTCAGTTCTTGTACATACATCCTTGTAGCAAGCATTGAGGCTCGACTAACAGCACCTTTAACCAATTATTTAATGTTCAGTTATGTGGCCCTATTTCCCTGAGCAGTTATGCTGAGGAGCGTTCCCTTCATGGATAGTTTTTACAAAGCCTTAAGTATTAAAGGTACTACGAAGACATACTTCTAAGAATCCTATTTAATGCTCCTTAACTAAACCTGCGTAACCTAATGAAGGGATTGATTGGTACATATACTAACTGTCAGTCTGTGGTAATGTAACCTTAGACGCTGCCTGACCACAAAGTTTGGAAATTATATTTAACCAAAAGAAAATAAATAAATACAGCAGGTTACCTTGTGGAGAAATTCCATGTATTCTAAGCAAACTAAACCCTCAGTGTAACATCTGCACCCACCTATTCTTTTGGACTGAGGGGATTTCTTTAGTCATGATGTGCCAAGCGAGATTAGTGACCAACAGGAGGAAAAAAAAAAAAATCCAAACTTGTTTGTTATAAACAAGAAAAGAAGTATCTGGCTAAAATAAAATTACTACATAAGCATCGAGGACATTGTTATTTTTTTTTTTAAAAGGAATATATTTGGACAAAATGAACCTAAACTGCAAACAAAAGGACTACTGACTATTTGAGCATCTAAAGGACAATAATAACAAAGAGAGTGTGCATGTGTATGTACAGGCAGGGTTGGCCAAAGTCATCGTGTCACCCATCTGTCACGGTTCTCGCTGCTCTCTCACCGAGCCTAACCGGACAGAGTTCCACACTTCCAGGTCCAAATCTAAAACATGGTCAATGGGAGGAGACGGATGGGCGGAGGTGCCATTTTTCCTGCCCTGGCCCTCAAGATTTATTTTTTTTCCCTCGCTTGTGAAGGATTTCACGATACTTCTAAATTTAGGACACAATGCATGAGTTTGTGAACCAATGGGCCAATGGCCAACCCAATACTGCTTTTGTATTGTACTATGTAAACCCTTTCCAATTCAGGACATCTGCCTTCCTTTGACCAAAGCATAGCTGTAATTTGAGCGGGACTCGGAATGGATCGTTCTCCCCAGGATGTATCAGCCAAGACAGCTCTGATGCACTAAGTTAAAAATGATTGTGTACCACCTTCCGCTCTTTCTCACTGACCACCTGTCCCATTTTTCAATCTTGGTAACCTACTCATCAAAAGAGAGAAGAGTAAAGAAGGGAATTTCATGTTGGATAAGGCAGGCTCTATGAAGTATTTTTTTAATAGGTCTTCATAAGACATTACAAGCTAGTGAATTCCCATCAAGAAACCCTATTTCTATGTAATTGTGCTAAGTGCTAAGGTTTCACTCTTTAGGTTTTCCGTTTTTTTCCACTTGTGCATTGTTCCTATGCAGGCCCCTCTGGATGTGCGTTGTGAAGTCGTATTTGTCCGTGCAAAGATGCTGGCAGATGCTGCACTGGAAGGGTCCACTGTCACCATGGCAACTCATATGCAACGCATACATCACTTCATCCAGAAAGACAATGCCGCAGTGCACACATTTTGTCGAAAGCTCATCTTGAGTACTTCTGTCAACTTTCTCTGTTTTTACTACATTCAAAGGACCTTCATTTTTTACATTTGGGGGTGCCTTCGTTTTCTCCTTGGAGGCACCGTTTGCAGTTGGCCCAGGTCTGGAATGCTTGATCGCCAAATCTAGAGGAATGTCATTGTCTGATCCAACGGCTGAAAAATGAGGAGGCAGATTGAAGGTGGGATAAGGCACATAGTTTTGGCAAGGATTTGGTAGGCCAGGCACATGACTCAAGTAGGGCGGATTCCCAGGAACGGAGAGCTTATATTTACTCCAGAACCTCAGCCAGTCAGCTTCACTCTGGAAGTCATTATGTACAAAGGGAAGTCCAAAGAGCGGGTACTGGTACTTTTCAATAGGGCTGCCTGGTGGAGAGTAATTGGGGTGTTTCGCAGGTCTCATATACTTTTCTATGGGACTGCCTCTCTCAGAGCTTCCTTTCCCTTCAGACACAGAGGAACTATTTCCGGGATCTCCAGTACTTTCCTGAGGACTTTTAATCTGAATGTGCAAAGGTTGCATCCTTTTGTGAATATCCAGAGTTTGGCTGACCAGGACTGGCTGCTGAGCAGAATGGCTTTTAGTCAATGAACCCTGGGCTTCGTATTTACTTAGGCTTGGGAGCGGAATTTCTCTCGGATGGCTCTCAGTTAAATGCTCTTCTGACCTCCTCTCTAATGGGCTTCCATTGACCTGCTCCTCACTGCTGCCCCGCTGCTGTTTGCTGAGCTGCTCGGCCTGAAGTGCCTCTGGGTTAAGGCGCTTTCTGGTTCTTCTCCTAATAATCTGCTCACCGTTGTTTTGTTTAATGATGTTTAAAGGCCTGGGAGTCTGCAGAGAACACACACAATACATAAAAGGAAAACATTAAAAAATACATTAAAATGCATTAAAAATTCCTCACAAATATAAACCATGCTGCAGTTCAAAGCAAGGATAGGGTTTATGCTGCAGATTTACTAAATCTCCTCCTTTTGCCCTAAGCAGCAGCAGAGGAAGTGCACTATTTTCGCCTAATTAAATCAGGACCATCTTTGCAGGGGGGACTGAAAACTTTAATGCACTTGAAAGCAACTTTTTCAGATTCATCAGATTTTGTGGTTGCACCATAAAAAGTTACTTGGAAAATTATGATTTTATTACAATAGTTTTGAGCTTTGACTGACACACTGAGATGATGACAACTCCAAAGGGGAGCCAGGTACACTTCTTGGTGGAGCTCGCTGCACCCTACGTTGGTTGGAGTTCTTACATGAAAGTGAATGTATGGAGAAAGTCTTTAGGAGGTAACTAAGACCACTTTACAGATGCAATGAAAGAACCTTCTCTCCATCCACCAAGAAGGCGGCTATTCAAGCCAGCAGGAAGCCTCTGCCATAATCCAGCCATTGGGCACCTGGGACTGCCGGTTTCCAAGACCATGGGACGATACTTCGAATTGTTGTGAGACATTCAGTCTACGGTTTTGTTATGGCAGCTTAAACTACCTCAAGCATCTCTATAAGGAAGTACAAACGTGAACGCAAAATATTCGTAGCAGAGCACAAATATTCAAAGACAAACTGCGAGAACTGTAAGGAAGCATTGGATAACCAAAGCCATATCAGAAGGAATTTTTCCTTTTATTTCTCTTCCTTTAGTGATACTGTCATATTCACTCTAAAAGATTTTACTTGTTAACAGGTGAGGCATTAGTTTTATGTTGAAAATCTAAACTCATTTGTAGACTGGTTCACATATCCAACCTGTCATTCTACTATATTTAAAGTAAATGCTTAGTTTAATTTAGCTGAAGTATTTTATTTAGCTTAGACATTACATGATTGGTATTCACCTACACGCTCAACTGGTGTTTATATTACATGAATAAAATCCATAGATATGACTATAATAAAACTTACAGGGAGAGCTTTCACTTCATAAAAATCAAAAGAATAATTTTAAAAGTAATGCCTATTTAAACATTAAAGGTTTATGAGTATCTTCAAGTGTGCCAAAGTCTTCCCTGAAAGAATGCTAAAATCAGGACATAATTTCTACAAAACATATAGGCAACATGAAATTTGTGAATTATTCTGGAGAAAGATACACTGCATGGAGTATTTTTCTATATTAAACAAAATGCAGATAATACATCTCTTTTGGAATATTTCTGTTTTGACAAGCTATTCTGAAGCAAAGGAAGAAAACACACCAATTTTACAATTAAATTGTTGGTTTCAGAATGGAAAATGACAACATGGCCTGAAAATGCCACGTGTATTCATGTTTTCCAGAATGCTTCAGTTTGCTCAGAGTTTGTATTAGGATTATAAGGCTATGTGGTATTTAATCTCCATACAATCAAGGAACCTGAGGTGTGCATTAATTCCTTCTCTGAAACTTTCGTAACGTTCCCTGCAATCTGTGTCAACACAGTCTTTATGTATTTCTACTTATCATTTGTAAAGATTCAGAACTGAAAACTCCCTGCCTCTGGAGAGATGAACATTAAAATAAGTTTTAGAAAATAGTTTGTATCACAGTTGTTAAATTATCAGAACTTGGCAGAGCAGTCATTTAATTAATTCTTGGCCTATGACTGGCCAGAATTCAATTAAAATAATTAATATGAGTGCGCATCACACAGAAGCTGTGTGCAAGTGTGTACACACGGGCACGGTCACCGGAAAGCGCACGGTGGGGCGGGCGCTGTCTCCTTGTTGCATGCTACAAACTCAGCTTTTCAGTGGTTATTCCAATTAGTATTGCTGGCAGCAGGCATTTTTTGAAGAGTGCTTCCAATGGTCCATTTAGGAGGGCGTTTTGTCTAAAGTTGTATTCCCCGTGGCTGTAATCTATTCACTGGCTCATGCTAAGAGCTACGGTGAAAAGCCAAACAAAATGAAAAAGGCACAGGCAAATAGATTTCTGTTTACTAAATGGGGCACTCCTATTTTAAAGTCAGTTCGTGTCAGCAGATAAACTTTCTAAACGCTAAAGAATCTTTGCAGAAATGAATAGGCAGACGGGGGATCTGACAGTTCCAATTGACTACAGAATTCTAACTAGAAGTTGAAAATCAAGTCATTCGGTGGATCCTTATGAGCCCAAACAGCTGGCCATCCAGAACGCCATGCACCTCGCAGCTTATCTTACCCTGTGCTTTGTGCTACTGAAGACTGCGAACTCCCTCCCACCCCCGTGTCTCCCCTGCAGCCACTGCTCATGCTAGCAAAGCCTGGCCTAGTCCTAATCTGCGCTTCTGAGAGTGACCGGCCTCCAGGTGCCCAATGACCAAAGCCAAGAGAGTTCTTGTAAATCTAAAGGCAAACTGGAAAATAAATGTTCATTCCCATCTTTAATTTCATATCAACCCTGGAAGCACCTATTATTTTATTTTATTTTATTTTATTTTGTGGTATATATGTGAACCTTTTTCCCTCCTACCTACATTCAATGCACCAAACTCCAATAACCATTAGGTCAACTATCTCCTAGGTGAAGTTCCTCAAAATCATTTTTCTCTCTTATATCAAAGGAGGCACAGCACATTCCTAATGCTCTCAAATATATCTCGGCATAACATCTGAAGCCCCTTTACCATAAATCACATGGACATTCAAAGTGACTGTACTGAACTACCCTGCGGGGGCAGGCGACTCAAGCCAGCAGTGGGACTTCTCACACTGCAGAGCACGCTGGCTCAGCTTTTGAAAGCTTTTCCTGAAACAGTGAGACGAATTCTTACCGAGTGCAGCTTCTGGTATAGGCCACACGCGTTGCAGACATATCCGCCATTTGCATTCTTTCGCCAGAGAGAGGTCTTCGTGGTCAGGCAATTGGCACAGAAAACACCAGAGCCTCTACGCCTCTGCAGTGGGGGGAAAAGACCAAGGTCAGAGGTGAGTCACGTGATCGGCGGAGTTAGCCCAAATCAACCCAGGAGTTTTGTCTTCAGACTTGCAACAATGACAGTATAAACCACGGTGCCCATAATGAGGTCAGGTTCAATTGTGTTTAATAGGCACCACTGATTTTCATTATAATTAACCCTGCAGTGATGGATGAGGTGCGTGGAACACCAAAGACTTTTCACAGGAGCAGCTTGAACATTTTGAACTTTGGGCCTTTAATGATGGCTCCAAAACGCTGAACGTTAAAATACACCTTTTAAAAGCATCAAAACAAGAGTAACAAAGACAGAACCACGGCGGTGTCTTTCAGTGCACTTTGGGACAGGTTACCCGGGTTTTAAAATATGGTCATGTCTGGAACAACAAGAACAAAGACCTACTTAAAAGGAACCTCGATTTGTGTCCTTTTGTGTGTTACTCATGTAACCTAAGCAGGAGCAACAATCACAGTCCCGACTCTGGACCTGCCTCTGTCACTGTTAAAATGTGAAAGAGAAACTCCCTCTGTTCCCCAGTGCTGGGTGGACCAGGAAGGAAGTCTGCCAGGAGTACAGTATTACCAAGAACGCACCGGGTGCTTCTGAGTGAGACAACTCCGTCCCTTCAAGGGCTACTTATTTATTTTGTTTGACTCAGACTTGGAAATCGCAAGCATTTCCAGACACAGATTGCTTTTAGTAGCCTGAATTCTGTAATCATCGGATTCAAAACTAAGAATATTTGAAAGTAGATAATTAGTATCACCGGTTACATTCTGGTTATCAAGCAATGATTCCAGCAAACTTCTTCATTTAAACAAAAGTCAGGCTGTGTTTGTAGGCACAAATGCGAACAGGCAGGAAATGGAATTCTCCCTTGACATGTGCCCCCCAAAAAAGGCAGCCTGGCTTGTGGCTCAGCTCTCTTTTTTTTCTAGAAAGCAAAGCCTTTAATGATAAAACATGCACGTTAGATAAGGAGTGGAAAAAGTCTTGCTGGAACCTAACTTTATTATAAATTAAATATTATAAACGCTATAAGTTAAAATTTCAGGGATACATAAAATTTAGGCAATTTATTTAACTGGAGTCCATACTGTAGCGGAGTGGTATGCCTGCCAAGAAAATACAATGGTTATAATTGTACTCTGATACATTTCAAATGGAAAGCTTTCTGCAGACATAATTTTGGCTTCGAGACTGGAACACTTTCTTGGCATTGAAAGGGCATTTGATTCATCGGGTGTTTCACAATGTATCACTAAAAAGACCTGGTGAGCAGCCAGTTCCCTATAGGGTAATTTTTCCATCCAGATGCAAGTGCTATCAGAGGCCCTCGTCAGCTAAACTAATTATGATCTTGCAATTGCTGATTCCTGCTCACTCTAACATTCGACATCCTCCATTAATCATCAATACAAGGAAAATGAATGAAACGTAAAGAAATGAGGCTGGTAAGCTGCACAGCTATAAAAATCTGAAATGAGAGCAATAACTTAACAAGATCGGGGGAATGTTTTCAGTGAGCGCAAAGTCAGACGAACAAGTGCCCTTTTAAACCAAGAACACGATTTCATTAGTGTAGCAGGTTGGGCCACTTTAGGTGATGGAATAAAACCTAGATTTTCCCCAAAGATAATCCCGGGCACCTTTTTTTCTAGCCTCCTCCCCCAAGTCAGGACTAGAACACACAGCAAGCTTCTTAGTCTCAACAAAAACATCAAATGCTCTGTCGGAGGGCCAAGGGTCCCACTTGGGACTCCCTATAACAAGAGGACGTTGCTTTCCCCTGAACCAGTGGGCTGTTGAGGGTGGGGCTTCTTCTTCATTCTGGGGGCCCTTTTTTAATCCAAATTAAGCCAGGGAGCCCAGTTAGGTTACAATTGTCATTTCATAAATCTGAGTACCACACTGGGCGAATCAGCACCAGCGCCGTCCACATAAACACGGCGTAAGTGGCCATTCGCAAACTATCACACATATGGCTGAGGTTCAAATTTGAGTGTGGAACATTCACCCCAACCGGCTTGTCTTTCCTTATACCCTGGCTGCCTGACGCAGCATGCCAAAGCGGGTGTAATCCTGATTTCAGTGAGCGTTTCAACCCTTGCACAATTGGGTGCTTAATTCGCTTACAGAAAAAAAAAAAAAAATGCCCTTCATTAGTTAGAGGGAAAACCCTGAAATTAACAGCACTAGTTTCCACAGGTATATCTTGCTTTACGCAGTTCATAGCCTCCAACAAAAGTTACTACATCTCTGGAAAACCTTATCTTATTTTAAACACAGTCTATCAGAGGTACTGACTGCACTCAGAGTCAGAATAGGTTGGAAGCAAATGACCAGATATGAGAATCAACCCACTTGTATTCATACCTGTCTGCCATTTGCTAGGTGGAATGTTGGGCAAACTGCTTGCCTCTTGGGTCTGAAATACTGCCCCCTTTTACAGTGTGAGCTGTCGATCATTATGTGGATTAATAGATCCAATTAAGACAGCGCCAGACACGAAGGAAATGTTCAGTGACTCGCTGGGCGTCAGGGGATTCAAGCATGGTTCCTTTTGTAGAAGGAACATACTTTTGGTTTTCATCTCAAGTCTTAGTATTAAGCATGAAGACTTGTTTCAGCCATAGAGGTGGCTATTACCAAATCTTCTCAAACATGAGAATGGAAAGTTGAGTCAGAGTGAAATATCAAGGTGTTTGCACCGCAAATTCAATAGGTGCCTGCTGCTACACGGGGGTGGAGAGTGGGAGGTGAGAAGCGTTTTGCACATAGGTTGTTACCTGCTGTTTCACAAATTTAGCACTTCGAGAAGCTCAACAGAACTCCATTGTTGGTCTGCTGCAATCTCTGCAAACAGTTCGGCCACACGACCGTCTCTCTGTACACTGTGGACAGGTAGACGAGCAACCCGACTTGGTCACACTGTGTAACAGTGTCAACTGGATGGACACAGGCACTTCTTGGAAGTGATGCACACCTCAAGGCCAATCAAGAGCAGAGAAACAGTGCCGGGTCTGGTGGCTCACAGGTGCAATCCTAGCCCTCGGGAGGCTGAGGCAGGAGGATCACTGTGAGTTCTAGGCCAGCGTGGTCTACAAAGTGAGTTTAAGGTCAGTCTGAACTGCAGAGTGAAACCCTGTCTAAAATGAAGGTGGGGGTGGGGGGTGGGGGGAGGCACACAGAAACAGCTATGAAAGAACAGCTTGCAAAGGCTGCCAAGTGAGCGTCTCCCTTTTGTACTTTATAAGAAACCTCCCCTTCACTTGAAGAAAAGGAAAGGCACTAGAGCCCTTATTTTATTCATGGTTTAGTTTGCATGGTAGAGTTTTAACTTATTTCGTTCTCTGTCTACTCAGTTTGTTTGAGACAGAAATCATATTTCCCAACAGGCATGAATATTCTGTGTTAGAGACTGTGCCCTGTTGTGGATGGCTAAATACTAACAAAATTTAAAATAATCATACCTGCCATTCTTTTTGTCCTTCGTGTTCACTCCTATTTGGGGGTGGGGAGCTGTATTTTGATTTTTAAAATCCCTTTCATACCTATTCCATTTTGGTTAACAAGTTTATCTAGAGTTGAGCAGAAATAGTCAATAATATTACATGAAATGAGATCAAGAAAACACACCATCTGATCCTGCCTTCCACACCTATTTCTGAGAGACTGTTCCCCAACATGAGTAGGCTCTTGCTAGGTCAAGCAGGAGAGCGAGCTGTCCATCCTTACTCATCGCAATGGCTGATGGTTCTAGCTGTGCGTGCGTGTGCGTAGCTTTGCAGTCTTGTTTCTCCCCCCGCCTACAAGCCACGTGTAAGAGGGAATAATAACTTGCATGCATGTAACCCTGTGCAGGTTAGTGGAAGATGAGGAATCTTATGGATAATGTCCTTGGTAGGAATAAACATACACATGGCATCAACTGGTGTTACCAAGGGACCCTGTAATAGTGGACAATTTGCGCTTTTTAAGTCATGTACACACTGCGTCCTCTGCTCCTCATCTTCTCTACCTACACACTGTTTCTGCTAGGGTTCAGGAGGTACCAGAATGAAGGCCAGTTAACCCCACAGGCAAAGCAACCTGAAACAGCTCAACGGCAAGTATTTACAGAAAGGGTTCTATAAGCATCAATTCAAGGAAATGACTCTCATTAAATGTAACATCTAGTGTTAACAGTTGGGCTAGGATGTTAAGGCTGCACTTGGGTGTTATCTCCATCCCACCTGCATTGGTTGATAACTTCCTGTGTGGAACAGGAAGGCAGATGGGGGGAAGCGGGAACTGCATTCGTAGGAGACTTCAAGTCAGTGTCAGTGGCCTAGCAGGTGCTTTTCAATAATTGCTGAGATATTTTCAGAAAACTTTTTTTGTATTTCAAATGTATCACAAACACAATAGCGATTTTCTACAACAGCAGTGCAGGTATGCTCTGCAGAGCTCTGCATGCCAGGATTAGAAATAGAAAATGACACATCTACTTTTCTAATATGACAGCACCTTAAGTTTATCATAATGCTTTCCTTGCATGGAGCACAGCGAGAAACATAAAATACTCTAAAGCAGAACAGCTTTAGTCTTTAGGTTTACAGTGAAACACTATGTATGCATCACAACAGTCAATTTTCTTCCAAAGTACTGATTCTAGACTTGCCTTGGGGGACTTCATTCCTCAGTTACTTATATACCATTCTGGGCTCAGTCTTGGCATATATGTTGGTAAATCGAGATATGACTTAAGGGAATAAAATGAAAAAAATAGTTTTAAATTGACTCAGCTGTTTTTTATTGCCTTTTTTATTTTAATTATTTGAAGATCTGCCAAATAAAGATTTTAGGGGTTTTCAAATTTCATTATTAACAAAGAGCCGATTTCATCTGATTAATAAAAAGTAAATTTGATTGAATTAGTCACTCAAGTGGCTTAGCATTTATAGACATGGATATTCATCTCTAAGATATTACAAGTCTCCATTGGCGAAGGAATTTGTGCAGAAATGATCTTTTATAATAGTTTTCTATGAATAAGAACCATACTGAAACCATGTAATTACCTAACAACCCTTGATAGGCAGAATATTTACCCACATTTTTTATGGTTTTTCTATCAGCCATCTTAAATCGAATCAATCTGAAATTTGATATACGTGCTGTTAGTCTGGAAGTACCTCAAATATTTTTAACTCTTTAAATATTTTCTATGTTTATTTGATTATATCAAGAATTCTTTGCAAATTTCATTTCAGGGAAATGCACAGATGGCTGTGACAGACCCTTCTAGTGCAATTTTGCAGTCATAAAATTTCAGTGGTCAACTTAATTCAGTTCAGATATGGGAATAACTCCGGAATATCCGCCCGTGCCTGGTCCTGTGCTACAAGGGCAGTGATGCAGTGTGCTGCAGTTTTCAGGGGAGAAACAATGGCATGAAAATGGGGCAAAGGGAGAGGGATCATGGACTGAGTTAGCCTGAGTCGCATAAATTTCATGAACACTTCTCTGAGGCAAGCCATGTGTCTTCAGGTCTCACACAGAGGCTGAAAGTCATCTACTATGAGAAGACCCACTTTCTGGGCACCTTTATAAAATGTGTGCTAGTGTGATTGTTTAAAATAAGTTAACACTTGTTTTGGTGTTCCTTTAGTAATAGTATCCTACCTACAACATTGTCCTATTAATTATCAAGAGCTAAATAGTTTAAGTCAATAATGTGTTCATAATTATCAGTTATGTATTCCACATCAATACTGCTAAATAAACGATCAATACTATTTTAGTCTTCATCACTATTACTCACCACTGAGAGAGAGGATTTCTAATCTCCTGTGTGCCCTTTGTCTCTAAAACAAAATCAACAGGCCCCTGACCACATACTGCCCTACACAATATGCAGAATGCTTCAGCTAGAACTTAAAAGTAGATGGGGGTCTGCAATGAATAAGTTTTAAGTCACAGACAGAATTCTACCAGAAGTACAAGCAGGCCAATGGTTTAGCAAGAGCAGGGAAAACACTCTGACAACAGAAAGCAATAGTTATCAATATCCTGGCTGACTTTTATCCCCCCAAAATCGTGCAAGAATCAGCTGAAAGGGGCTGTCCGACAAGTCTGTGCCTGCTTGAAACAGCCAACTCTCTTTTGCCTCAGATTTCCTGCCAGAACATTGGACAGGACTCTGCAAGGTTCAGCCAAGCACCCATCCTATAATCACCTATCTCAGAGCCTGGAAAGAAACCTTGTTTACCCTGTTTATTCACCTCACCTCCTTCACACAGCCACACCGATAACAGAGACAGACCACAGCCTTCCGACAGCCCTGCCTAAACTCAGTGGAACAGCTTCTGTTCCAGGACGGGAGGCGACACACAGTCCAGTGATGTAATCAGGCATGGATGTACCTGAGATTTATCCCATACTTTCCCACATCGGGACCACAGGTTACACTGGCTCCATCTCTTCTGATGGTCAACTGGCGACTTTTGGAAAGACAGCCGAAATCAAGATTCCCACACTTTATGCATATACAGACTTCACACAGGAAGGCTGTAGTAATTCATAACACAGATATTTAAAACCTAGAGCAGCAGTCTGAGGACTCCCTCTCCTTCTTCGACTACTATGCTGGGTCAATGAGCCAAGTAAACACCCAGTGTCACACAAATTACATAAGAGGATGGGGACTGGAAAAAGCCAGATCTGGGGAGTTCTGACACATCCTGTTTCTGTAATAATGTGCTGCCTTCCAGCAAGTATGCACTTGGACAGCTAAAAATATGGTTGAAAATTTATGTCTGCGCTGTCTTTTTTCATTCCACGTGAAAGTCATTATCGTCAAAAGAACCACTCCAGCCTCTCGCTGCTTCCACTTTTGCCACCACATATCTGTTTTCACCTTTCCTTCAGCTACCATGATGGTTGCAAAGTTGCTCCCCAGGGACTTTTTCTTCTCTGCCAGTGCTTAAATTTGACACTGATACAGGCAAAAATATAATAAAAGAGATATTTTTTGGGAGGCACTGTTAAATAATCTTAGCACCTCCTAAGCAAACTTTCGACTTGAGAATAAAATAGCTGATTCTTTTATACCTTTATTGCCTGGCATACTTAATAAATACGTTACAGGATACTTCACACTATAAAAATAAAAATCTCAATGATAAGAGACCAAGTGTAGAAAAAGTCTGAAGTGCAATGTTCTCAGCTAATAAGCATTTAAGAGGAGAGATAAAAATAGGTGTTTTACACATTATGTGTGTAGAGCTGTCTTAGTAAAATATAATGACGATGATTTGAAAGTGCAAAGAAAACAGACCCAGAATTTTCTCCCATTTATTGACAATCACTGGCCCTAGAAGCAACTCTGTCCTATAGGCAAAATAACATTGCTCAAAAAAATAAATTCAAAGATTTCCCATGGACCTGTACCTCCTAAACCCCAGGTTAAGATCGCTTGATATGTGTCATCCCAGTTTCAATTTAAAGCAAATAATTAGATAGTATGATTTTATGTGTATTCACATAAACCAAAAAGAACAGTTCTTTTATTTATCTAGGACTGAGAAACCTGATTTGAACACTACACGATGTATGCATGAATCAAACAAGACACGGCACACCCCGCTAATATGTGCAACTTATGCTTTTGTCGATCAGTTAAAAAAAAAGGTAACTAAAAACTTGGTCTCTGTTATTGAAAACTGAACGAAAGTGGCCTGGGAGATAGCAGCTCTGTGGTCTCTGTGCTTGCCTGGAGAGAGGGAGGACCCAGGTTCCATCCTTAGTACCGCCTGCTATGCTGGCCCCACGCTGAGGCAGCCACTGAAACCAGGTGTGGTGGGGGCATTCCTGTAATCCCAGCACTGGGGAGGCAGAGACAGGAGGAGCACTATAAGTCTCAGCTGCGTAGTGAGACCCTGCACAATATCAATAAATAAATAAATAAATAAATATTTAAAAAAAAAAATCTAAGAAAAACTTGGCCTCTATGTTTAGACACAAAAGCAGGATCATATTTTATGAAGCATTCACGAATCAGTCATCTGATGCAATCTTCTTGTTTGATATTTTCTATGCCTTCTATAATAATCACCCCAGGACATCAAATCGCTTATCTTTAAAATGATCCCAAGAGAACAGTGTTAACACTACTCCTTCCACTTTCAGGGTGAAAAAACCGAGACTCAGAAATATTCCTCAGCTCCCAAATAACAGCCTAAGATACAAACCTGGACTTCCCTGGTGTTACAGTCACGGTCCCTAACCCTGTTTCAGGTCTTATTACCAAAACGAAACTGGGGAAATTTTATCAAAATTATTTCCTCATCACCTGGCTTTGAAGAATCCTTATCTCTTCATGCCACCCTATAACAGCTGATTTAAATTATGCAAGTTTTGAGGCAGCAGAAAGAAATGAGTCATCGTGGATCAGATATGCCTGGGAGCTGTGCTGGGGCTACGGACAGTCATAGCTGGTGGAACAGAACACGCGGCCCGCAGAGCAGCAGCAGTGGGGTACGGGGGCACTGCGTGGGCCTTTTGATGTTACCGTGTCAGTGTGCTTACAGGCAGAATCTGTCAGGGACTCACAGGCCCTCATCCTGCCTGTGACAAGGACAGGACCAATTTGGCCAGGGAAAAACAAAAACCAAAACACTGCATTGGAGTTGTATTGTGCTCTATAAACACCAGCGTTCAGGTGACAGTTTCTAGACTGACTTCACATATATGAAAAGGCCTAGGCAGAGACCTCTGGTGATGCTTGGTGTCAGTGTTGCTCAAGATGAAGCACGCCAAGTGTGAAAGACACAGGGTGCTTACCCATAGTTGTCAAGATTCCAATATGAAAACCTGGCCATTTCTTGTAAGCATCTTCCGCATTACTAAACACAAGTGCACGACTTCATCTCCCTAGGGAATGCACCATTGTCACAGGTGAGATGCCGCCCACTCTACCACAGAAGACTGAGGACAAACACCTTAGCGCTAAGTACTTTCTAGAAGCTCTCAAATTAAGAGGAGGCAGCTCAAATCAGACCCTGAAACTACTTATTCTGCACAGCAAAAAGATGGCCACTGCAGGTGATTTCTATCCAATCAGCAACAAAATCTTATGTGAATGAAAGAGCTCCATATGAGATTCAAAATAACTAGAGGTGATACCACTAATGTGTCCACCTGCTCCTAAAGACTCTGGTACCTGATATTAAACACTAGGCTAATGGATACCAGGAATAATTTGTGAAGTCCTTCATTCTGTATTTTAAAATACACAAGTTGGGAGGAGAGGCAACTAGGGAAAATGAATCTGCATTTCATTTAATTTTGAATATGTAAATTACTTTTTGAATATCATTGCACCTTTATTTAAATTTTGTCATTCCTCAGGAAGCACAGTATTATACTGAAAATCATGCTTCCAATGGTTGAAACAAGTGTCCAGTATGTTGTGGCGTACGAATGGAAACTTATGTTTTTAATAAGAGCTCTGTAACTGCTGTGAGGAAAACAGAACACGAGGAGATAATTTCATTAGCCAGGTACTGTGTAGACAGGGAAATCGAAGCTGATTTTTAAGGTTTTAATAAGATGATTTTTATAAGACTACTTGGAATTTCCTTACCAATAATGATGTCATTTTGTAATAACTGAAATCTTTCATGGGAAAACTGCTTCTTCAATAACTCATCCAATTACACCGGAAAGTCCTGTAATAGGTTGTCCCCCTCCCCCGTCAAAGAGCTCACGTACAGCACTTCCTTTTCAATTACCAACTTGTCTGCAGTACCATCTGTAAAAGCGAACACATACCCTATGCTGCCAGTTTCTGCCTTTGGACGTCCATTAGTGGGACTGGCTGCAGCTGGCTCAGAAGAAAGCAACGACTGTCTTTATATTTATGTACACCCCTACATATACGTACGTACCCCTTCAGTCCCACCGCATTAGCTCCAAGTACTACGCTGTCCCGGAGAGGCAAGCTCGCTCCGAGTCTCACGATCTTGCCCCCATCGCTCTGTGCTCTGGAGTTTGTTCATCACACCGTATCACATACCAAAGCAAGAACTACCTCATCGCGGCCAGCACTCTCAAGGCACCCTCGGCCATCCAAAAGGAACCGTTAAAATCATCTCGTACTTTGACATTTTGTGCATGGAGCACAGGACCGGGAAACCAATACTGAGACCTGGCAGAAGAAGTGGCGACGCAAAACTCCTGCTGAGGGGGATTTTATTTCAGGAGAGGGGCTCTGAAAATAGAACGCAGTCGACTCTCAGATGCTTTATTCCCCCTGCCTCATGCTCGGATCCTTTTTCTGTTGGCATTATATTTTACCCAGTCAAACATTATGTTAAACTGTTCAGTCTCAGTAGAAGATATAAAAAAAAAGTATAGCAAGAAGTTACCTACAATTAATTTCTGAAGCAATCTTCCCTAAAGAAGCAATGTTTCTATTGTGAAATAATGGGGATTTAAAAAGAAAAGGGAAAGAAAAAAGTGGCCAAGATCTTAAAAGAATAATGGGAAAAAGACACACAGAGAGGCTGAATTAAAGAAACAGAAGTTCAGAGTTATGATTCATCCTGCACTATTCCACATATTTATAAATTCATCCCAAATATATCCAAGTTATTCTTCATCATAAGAGGTCCTTTGTTGGGATGGGGGAGGGGGAATTAGCTTTTGGAATATTAAAATGTCAATGGTGCCCTCAGCTTTTAACATATTAAATTTTCTAAAATGGACAAACAATTCTAATTTCTCAGCATTTAGGAGCAAGAGACAGTGATGGATTCTATTTGTGTATGACAATTACTCTCAGGAGACTGGGGTGCTTTGAAGAAGGACCTATTTTTCTTTTAATCTTTGTAGTAGCAGCGCACTGCACATGGTAGGCATTTAATTAATTACAGCTTAACTGCACTGACTGCTATCAGAAGATACTCCTGGCTTTAATAAGCAGCCCACTCCTTTAAAATATACACGTATGTGTTTACACATACAAACATGCTGCAAATGAAAGATTATATTCTAAGTGCAGCTTTACTCACGAAATATAAAAAGGCTGGCATCAATACAAAGTAGAGCTTAAACTGAAAAACAGTTTCACTTTTGTGCGATGCAAAAG
>PVKN010010834.1:0-22255 GCA_004027915.1 Capromys pilorides
ACCCATATACACCCCATCACCATCACCATCACCACAAACACCACCTTCCCCCTTAGCTATATGTGGCAACTGTCTCAGAAAAAGAGAGTGTGAGTCTGAGGATGTAGCTCACTGTGAATCCCAGTACTGAAAACAAAAACAAAAATACCCAACTTCCCCCATTTTTGTGATAGTTGCTGGTTACTAACACAGGGGTACTGGGTCTATCTTATTCTTTGATGGATGCTCAAGTCTTGTCCTGTGTGCCTAGCAGCCAGGAAGTGGTCCCTGAGCATTCATAGAATGAAAAGATGTCTTTCATTCCACATCTCAGAGTCCTGTGCTCTCAAGAACAGGCCAAGCTGGTGTGCAGTAGCACATGCCTATAGTCCCAGCACTCGGAGGCTGAGGCAGGAGGACTGCAGTGAGTTAGAACAGCCTCAACTATATTAAAAAAAAAAAAAAATCAAGCTGGGCATGGTGGCACATGCTTGTAATCCCAGCACTTGGGAGGCTGAGGCAGGAGGATCAGTGCAAGTTCGAGACCAGCCTGGGCTACAAAAGTGAGCTCAAGGCCAGCCTGAACTGTATAGTGAGATCCTATCTCAGAAAAACAAAAAAGGGAGTCAGGGAGGTAGTTCAGGAGCACAAGTGCCTGCCTGGCAAGTGCGAAGTCCTGAGTTCGATCCCCGGTTGTACACACACACAAAATCATCATCATCATCATCAAGCAGATCACAGAGAGCAGGGAAATGCCTTTATTTAGGATTTAAAGGAGCATTCCAATAAATAAATAAATAAATAAATAAAATAAAGGAGCATTCTAGACTAGGGCATGGTGGCATACATCTATAATCCCCAGGAAGTAGGAGGCTAAGGCAAGAGGGTTGCTTGAAGTTCAAGGCCAGCCTGGGCTGCATAGTGAGTTCATAGCCAGCCAGCCTGGACCACACTGCAGGCAAAACCCTGTCATAGGTAGATAGATAGATAGATAGATAGATAGATAGATAGATAGATACAGTGATATATATATATATATATATGTGTATATATATATATATATATATATATATATATATATATATACATACATATACATACCAGGGATCAAACTCAGGACCTCATGTTTACCAGGCAGGTACTTATACTTAAGCCACTGTAGCTCTATCTCCAGCCATGGAGCATTCCCTTATGTTGCTCAATCCCATTCCTACAGATAGATGGTTTGATCAGGGTTCCATCACCCTAAATTTTGTTTGTTTAAAATACTATTTCATGGGCCGGTGAGATGGTTCAGTGGTCTAAAGCGCCTACTTAGGAGGGCTCAGGCAACTGCGGGGACTGCGGTTCGATCCCCAGCACCACATGCTGTGCCAGCGCCACCACCAGGGCAGGCTGAGCCAGCCACAAAATGAATAAATAAAGAAACAAACAAACACAACAAGCAAACAAATAAATAAATAAATAAAATTTTAAAAAAATACTATTTCATGTATCAGATTCCAGAGTTTGTTTCATTTACTTATATGTTTATTTACTCATGTATGTCCACTGGGTCTTGAACTCAAAGACTTTTTTTTTTTTGTCTTTTTGAGACAGGGTCTCGCTATGCTGTTCAGGCTGGCCTTGAGCTTGCTTTTGTAGCCCAGGCTGGTTTCTAACTTACATCGATTGTCCTGCCTCAGCCTCCCAAGTGCTGAGTTTACAGGTGTGTGCCACCATGCCCAGCCCTCAAGGACCTTATATTGAGCTACATTCCCAGCTCCTTTTAAAATCTTTTTTTAAAAAAGGGTCTGCAAGATGGTTCAGTAATCTAAAGCGCCTGCTTAGGAAAGCTTAGGCAACTGCAGGGACTGCGGTTTTGATCCCCAGCACCACATGCTGTGCTAGTCCCACCCCCAGGGCAGGCTGAGCAGGCCATAAAAACAGTAATAATAATAATAAAATAAAATCTTGACTAGGTGTGGTGGTGCTTTTTTTTTTTTTTTTGGCAGGACCGGGGTTTGAACCCACAACCTTGCACTTGCCAGGCAGGCACTTGTACCATGGAGCTATCTCCCTGGCCCCTTGTACTATGTAATGTCAAGGCCAGTCTGAATTACATCGTGAGACCTTGTCTCAAAAAAATAAAAGCAAAAATCTTATCATCATCTTGAGTTTTCTTTTTCTTTCAGGACCAGAATTGGAACTCATGGCCTTGTACTTGCCAGGCAGGCACTTGCGCCATGGAGCTATCTCCCCAGCCCCACTTCTCTCTTGTAGCATTACCCTCCCTCTCTCTTTAAGACAGGGTCTCACTATGTTAGTCAGGCTGGCCTTGAACTCGCTTATATAGCTCAGGTAAGCCTCAAAGTCATGGGGATCTTCCTGGCTCAGCCTTCCAAGTGCTGGGATTATAGGTTTGCATCACCACACTTGACTTTTTTTTTTGAGACAGGGTCTCACTGTGGAGTTTAGGCTGTTCTTAAGCTTTCTTCCTTGCCTATCTCACCAGCTTGCCTACTAGAGTCTGAGCTCACTGAGCCTAGTTTGTGAATGCTGGGTGAGAGCCCAAAGTTTCTGAATCCTGAGGCCACATGCATGAATCTTTCTCAGACCTACCACTCACCAGTGGTAGGCCTCTGATCACCAGCCCTTCACTCTTGGAGGATCCTACCCAGTTAACAGCTGTCCCTCAGGTCTCCTGTTTGTATCCCACAACCTCTGCTTCTTCTTGTCTCTCCCCTCTTCCTAGGTGCCTTCTTATTTTCCATCCCTTCTGTGCTCTCTGTCACTAGAGTCACCACAGGAGCCTAGAGGGCTGGGCCTGGGTGCATAGCAGGGGAGGGTAGTGGCCAGACCAGGGGCCCGGGACATGAGTGCAACTTTCCAAGCTTCTCTTCCAGGCCCCTGTGGTTGGGGAGCTCCACAAAGGGAGAGATGAGTCAGCAGGGCTGAGGGGAGGGCATGGGGAGGTGGGTACATGCCGGGATTCCCCAGGGCCAAGGAGTTTGCTGGAGCCAAACTCTGAACTCTGATAGGTGTAGGGAGTAAAGGAACAAAGGTGCCCAAAGGTATACTACACTAGTGAGAGGTGTGGGCATTAATTTCAGAACTGGAAGAGGCCCCCACATCATCTTCATCTCCAGATTCTTATAGGGTTCCCAAATACCCCTTAGGAAATGTCCGGAGCTGTAAAGTTGTGATGACAGGCCTCTGTGTACGTATGTGACATTTGCCATGTGTGGAGACCTGTGCGGATGTGAGTCTATGTGAGTTCCTGAGGGGAACTAGGAGACCAGGAGTCTGTATCATATATATACACTGGTGTGTGCTTTGGGTTTTTTTTTGTTTGCTTTGGTGTTGGTGACTGAGCCCAGTGTCTTCATGCTGAGATACATCCCCAGTCCTTTTATTTTAAGATAGGGTCTTAATAAATTGATAAATTTCACAGGCTGGGCTTGAGATTCCAATCCTACTTCAGCTTCCCAGAGTATTTGGGATTACAGGCATGTGTGCCACCATTCCTGATGATGCATACATTTTAATTTTTTAAAATTTGTATTTGCTTATTTATTTGTTGGTTTATTTTTTGTGTTTTTGAGACAGTGTCTCCTTATGAAGTTAAGGCTGGCCTTGAGCTCACTTTATAGCCCAGGCTGCTCTTGAATTTACAATGTCCTCCTGTCTTAGCCTCCCGAGTACTAGGATTATAGGCCTGTGCCAGGCTGTTACATGCCTTTTTATGATTTGAGTTTAGGAGGTTCTGAGGTAAGCATTATGTGCACAAGATATGTACATACCAGCGGGTGGCTGCATAGGATATCTATGTGAATGAGATGTGTTACAACGCGTGTGCAGGTGTGTGTATTCGGGTGCGTATCACCACTCAGGAATACAGGGTAGCATGTATGCATCTCTATTTCAGGGGTTCCGTTTGCATGGCCAAGCCTTCTGTCATGGCAGCCAGAGAAAGCTCAGAAATCCCTGGGATTAGAAGCGTCAGTTCGGAGGGAGCCCAGCCTAGCAGAGTAGGCAGAGGTCAGTGGATGTGGAAGGAGGTGGGTTCCCCAAGGTGCAGGGATGGAGGTCTCCCTCGGCCCAGGTTCTGTTCTCTCCACCCCACATTCTATATTAAAAGATCCAGAACCGGGCTGGCAAGATGGTTCAGCGGTTCTAAAGCGCCTGCTTAGGCAACTGCAGGGACCGCGGTTCAATCCCCAGCACCACATGCTGTGCCAGCCCCACCCCCACCCCACCCCCAAGGCAGGCTGAGCCGGCCATAATGAAAAAAAGAAAAAAAAGAAAAAAAAAAAAAGATCCAGAACCCCTGGAGAGAACTGAGGCAGGTTCCAGATTCAGCCCCTCTAGCCTAGGAAGCCCACCCGGACTGTCCCAGGGGAGAGAGGAAGAAGGGAGGGAAGGGAGTGGTCCCTGCGGTTCAGCCCAGTCCTGGCACTGGGAGATCAGAAAGACACCATCCCACCCCTTCCTTCAGGCGCATCCATCTTATAGCGTAGCGTCTGGGTGGCCATGGGCGGAGGCCGAGGGGCCCCCAGGGTGGTGGGGGGTGGTGGATAGAAACCAGATGCCTAGGGGGTTTACACTGGAAGGACCAGAGCCGCAGCCTCTACCCGCCCCTGCCACATGGCGCCTCGGCGTGGGGAGGGGGTGCCCCACCCCCTGGGAGGCAGGGCTGAGGGAAGCCTGAGAGGGTGGAGGTGGGTCCTTTCCAGGGATCCAGTTGCTGCCCCCAGTTCCTGAGGGCACTGGGAAGGTGGGCGGGGAGCAGGAGGCAGGCATACCGGACTCAGCTGGGTTGCGGGGCTGTCTTAAAAAGGTGTGGCAGGATTCAGCGTCTAGCACCGGAGGGTGACGGGGCTGAGGACTTCACTGGGGGCCTCGCCTGCCTTTTGGCACCGACCCTTGGTGGGGCTGTGGCTCTGCCTGTAGAACTACCTTGCTGGGACTGACACATCAGGGCTTGCTTTGTCCTGGGACCTGGTCCTCTCTTTTCCCAGCATTCTGTTGAGTTGACTACTCCTGCTCCCTACCTTCCAGCTAGGGTTAGGGATGAAAGCCTACAAAGGGAGAGAAGAAGGTTGACTCTTCTCATGACCTCAGTCCCGTCCCCCCTTTCATCCTCCTTTTCCCCTTCAGTTTTTCTTTTCCCTAATCTAGTTTCAGCCCCAATTCCCTCTTCTTTTCTTTCTTTCTTTTTTTTTTTTTTTTTTTTTTTTTTTTTTTTTTTTTTTTTTTTTTTTTTTTTTTTTTTTTTTTTTTTTTTTTTTTTTTTTTTTTTTTTTTTTTTGTTGTTGTTGTTGTTGTTTTTTGTTTTTCCGTTTTTGACACAGGGTCTCACTATGCAGTTCAGGCTGGCCTTGAGTCCACTTTTGTAACCCAGGCTGGTCTCGAACTCACACCTATCCTCCAGCCTCAGCCTCCCAAGTGCTGGGATTTTTTTCTTTCGTTTTGACAGCCACCTGCTGCCTTTCAGAGTCTTGACTTTCCTCCTCCGCCTTGGTTTCCTGCCTGATCTGACTGGTCTCACCTTCTTTTGTTGTCAGGACAATAGATAATTTCTTTCTTTCTTCCTTTTTTTCTTTCATCTCTTTAATTTTCTTTATTTTTTTGTTTTCACTGAGACAGAGTCTCTTTATGCAGCTCAGGCTGGCCTTGAGCTCACTTTGTAGACCAGGCTGGCCTCCAGCTTGCACCAATCCTCCTGCCTCAGCCTCCCAAGCGCTAGGATTACAAATGTGGGCCACCAACCACAGCTTCATTCTTTATTTCTAAAGGATCTTGCTATAAAGTCTATGCTTTGAATTTGTAGTCCTCTTGTCTCAGCTTCCCAATATGGAATTACAAGTATGAAGTATGTGACATCATGTCCAAGCTTCTAAAGTCTGTCTTCCCAGTTTCTGAGTTAGGGTCCCTAGAAATCCAAGCGTCACCTTAGTCTTAGTCTGCCCCCCACCAGGGGGAGACGAGGTCACAGGGACACCCCACCACGGGCACTTCCTCTTGGGCAGACGGGTGGGGTGGCCCTTGTAATTATGGGCTATTTATATTCCATCCCTGCCCCCCACCTGCTGGCTGCTTAACCCTCCACCTCCTCACTGACCTGGCTATGCCTCTAGCTATTTTCTCTGTCCTTCTGAAGCCGTTGTCCCTGTACCAGTGGGCTTGTTTCTTTTTTTACTTTTTTACTGCTCTCTGGTTCTTCCCAAGCCACATATTTAGTCTTCTGTTTTCCTCTTTACTCTCTTTTTCTTATATCCTCTAATGGTTCTTTGATTCCCTTGGACTATACTACTTGTCCTGTGTATCTTTTGGTCCTAATGTGTTCTTTTCTGTGTCTGACAGTCACCTGGTCCCTGACCTTTTCTTAAATATTATGTTCACAGGGTTCCTAGGGAAAAGTCAAGTCCTAGAGCTGGCACCTAGAACTCCTGAGTCCTACCTTGAACTTTATTCCTGCCTTCTGTTTAAACTGCCATGTAAAAAATACAAAACAAAACAAAACTTTGTAACCCATGTAAATCTCTATCCTCTCTGCTCTTTCTTTTTTTCTTTTTCCAGCTCTTTCTTTTCTTTTCTTTCTTTTTTTTTTTTTTTGGCGGGGGGGGACACCAGGGATAGAACTCAGGACCTTGCACTTGCCAGGAAGGCACTTGTGTCCCAGAACTATCTCCCAGGCACCCCCCCCCTTTTTTTTTTTTGTCTTTTTGAGACAAGGTCTTGCTATGCAATTCAGGCTGACCTTGAGCTCACTTTTGTAACCCAGGCTGATCTCAAACTTGCACTGATCTGGCCAGCAGGATAGCTCAGTAGTCTAAAGCGCCTCTTTAGGCAAGTTTAGGCAAAGACCACAGTTCAATCTCCAGCACCACGTGCTGCGCCAGCCCTGCCCCCAGGGTAGGCTGAGCCGTCCACAAAAAGTAATAATAGTAAAATAAAATAAAATGTAAAAAAAAACAAAAAACAAAACCTAAAAAAACAAACAAACTCACACTGATCCTCCTGCCTCAGCTTTCCAAGTGCTAGGGTTACAGGAGTGTGCCACCACACCCAGCTTGTCTCAGCCTTTTTGAACACTGGGATTAAAGGCATGTGGGGCTGCTACATCTTTCTGGTTCTACCTCCCACCCTTTTCTTTGGAAAGCCAGGAGAACCAAAGAAGCTGGGACTTGGGTGCTCAGATAGAAATCAGGGCTATTGGAGAGTAAGGAAGGAGAGGAAAGACAGACAGGGCAAGGAGCAGACAGAGAAGTGTTTAAGGGAACAATCTGGTGGTTGTGGGACAGATGGTGCTTCTATCCTTCAGCTGTTCACTTCTCCCTCTTCCAAGTAATTAGGGGATTCCTTCTCCCAACTTCTTCTTTTCTTTCTTTCTTTTTTTTTTTTTTTTCCGGTCTTTTGAGACAGGGGCTTACTATGTAGTTCAGGCTGGGCTCACTTTACACTCCAAGATGTTTTTGTTTTGTTTTGCAGGGCCAGGGTTTGAACTTAGCACTTGCCGGGCAGGCACTTGTGCCACAGAACTATTCCCCGCCCTCAATCTGGTTTTGAACTCACATCCACAATCCTTTTGCCTCAGCCTCTCCAGCACTGGGATTACAGGTGTGAGCCACCATACCTGGCTCCTTCTTCCAACTTGATTGGCCTTCTCTTTTCCATTTTAGTGGCAAGTCAAAGTTGGGAAGTCAGGTTCTAATGTCAGTTCTCTCTCCTGTGGAGGAAAGGGCTACCTGGTAATAGGCAAAGAAGGTGTGGTCACTCATGGGAAGAACTGTCTATCAAAGGTTGGAGATTTAACCCTCCCTCCAAGAGGGCTTTGGGGATGGTACCTGGGTAATTGATAAGGAATGATAGGGGTCAGGGCACTTTATTTATTTATTTTGAGGGACTAATACAGAAGGCCCAAGTGCTGGCATGAACGAGCTGACCCAATGCCCCCAGGCCCTGACCCTCACTCCTCCTTTCCTTAATTTTCAGCCAGCAGTGTAGCTCAGTGATAGAGCACTTGCTTAGGATGTACAACGTCCTGGGTTTGATCTTCAGCACTGCAAGAGAAAAAGCTGTTTTCTCAGATTTTGTTTTTTTGTCTTATTTTTTTTTAAGAGTCCAATTCCAGCTTCTTCCATACAAATTGAAGCGATCCTAAATATGGCTCCTAGAAGTGCAACTGAGGCACAGGGAGGAAAACGAAAGTAGTACTCTTCCTGCTACAACTATTACACCAAGTCCTGCACCACTGTCCCCCACTTCCTCTAGGCCTGCTACCCGTAACTTGCCTTGATGACCCTAAAAGTTTGGAAGTGGAAGCCTCCACTGCTTAGGTACACTTTCCCTCCTCCCTGCCCTGAGTGAGTGATATCACACACACACACACACACACACACACACACACACACACACACAGAGCTCTATGTGGCGTGGGTGAATAGGGAGGCAGGCAAGCCTCTCCTCATGACCAGCCTGGGTGTGCATGTGGTATGCACTCGGCGTGTCACTGTGTTCCTCCGTGTGAGAGTTTGAGTTCATGACATCTATACTCCCAGATAGTACTGAATGTGGGTACATGGGCATGCACCATCCCGTGTCTGTCCCTGAGTGTGTCAGTGTGTTCCAGTCTGTCTGTGTGAGTGTCGTCCCTGATCCCCCATCCCCCCCTGGATCTCTAATTAGTGGTTTGGGGTTTGTTCCTTTTTCCCTCCTGTTCCTTCCCTCCGCAGCGGCGCGGCGGCGGCAGCCTCAGCAGCAGCGGTAGCAGCAGCAGCAGCAGAAGCAGCTGCGGCCAGCAGTGGTGAGGACTCTGGAGTCAGAGTAGGATTGAAGGACTAGGATCACACCCTGTGTAGGAACCAGAGTGGAGCTGGCCTGGACAAGGAGGGGATCCTTCCCAGCACCCTCAAGCCACCAGTTGCCTGCACTCTCCCTGCCAGACCTGCAAGAGAAGAGCCCGGGACAGCCAGCTTCAGGTTCCCCAGGTACCGGATGCTGAGCCCTGGGAGGGCGGCCCACAGATGCCAAGGGGATTGCTGGGGGTGTGCACAGCAGGACCCACCAGCCCTGAACCTTTCTCCAAACCCCTCCCAAGCCCTGACAACTTGCTCATACTCCTATGCCCCTTCGTACTACCTGTCCCTTCCCTAGGTGCCCCCTTTTCTCCTCTCCCTCCAAGATCCCTTCTTGGGGAGCTCAGCAAATGGAGCAGGAAATTTGGACCCTCTGCCTCCCTCTCTCGCCCTCCTCATTGGATCCGAAGGCTTCTCCGCTGGGAAAGCTGTAATTAGAGGGTGGATCCCTACAGACAGAGAGCAGCCCCCCCACCCCCCCCCCCCCCAGTCCCTTCTAACTTTAGATCTCTTCTCTCTCATTCTCCTATTCTCCCTCCCTCTCCCCTCTCCCTCTCTCTCCCCTGCTCGGCTCTTTCCATCTGCCTGGCTCCTTGGGACCCGGTCCCCAGCTTCAGGATGGCGTCCTCCCTGCTAGAGGTAACGTCTGTCACTCCCCTCCTCCCAGGAATCAGCCATGGTTTTAAGATCCTAATGCCTGTCCATCTCACTCCCCCTGAATTCCCATAGACAGTAGCTGTGGTGCCTGTCACTTCTAGGGTCCTTCTGAGGAGGAGAGGGGAGTGGGGTTGGAGGAGGAGGAGGGGTGAAGAGGAAGACAAGGAAGGAGAACAGGGCCAGCAGGCAGGGCCTTCAAAGGATTAGGTCCAAAGAAGGCATGGATTCCTAAGGTCAGCGAAGTCACTAACTGTGAGGGTTGGAGAAGCAGTAGAGAAAGGAGGAAAACAGAGGCAATGGGGAGAAAAAGACGAAAACAGATACTGATGCCACAGCAGAAAAAGGACAGAAGAGAAAGAGGAGAGAACTGGTTGAGTGGGGTCCCTGGGGGTCCAGAGCCATGGGACTCCTATCCTCAAGTGGATCTCTTCTCTCTGTGTGGGGGAGGGGCTGGCCAGAGAAGGTCTGTGAAGGAAAGGAGGTCGCCTGTGAGGGAGAGGAGGAGGGCAGCCTCGTGAGTGGTGTGGCAGAGCTGACCAGGGGAACTGAGCCCAGGCCTGAGAGGGAACCAAGGAGGAGGGACAGGGTCTGAGGCCGCCTGCCTGGCTCACAAATATTTAGCTTTCAGCCAAAGACAAACTCAGCTCTATTTTGGGAGTGGGAGGCTCCAGGGTGGACTGGGGCACTTCCCTTCCAGGCTGGGACCCTACCATCCCTTGCTTCTGGAGCAGGAACTGAAGGAAGCGAGGGTACTACGGGGGATTGGAGGCTTGAGAAATCAGGGACTCAACCAGGGCGTCTAGGGGATGCACAGCACAAGATTGGAAAGTGAGTGCTCATGGTCGCTCAGAGCCTGAGCTCTCTGTGGTTCTGGGTCTCTGGTGCTATTTCCGTCACCATCTCTATTCGGCTTTCTGGGTCTCTGCAAGAACTAGGGGCTAGACGGCTGGTCCTCCCTTGAAAGTCAACCTCCTGCTGTGGCTTTACATCTTCCTTATTCTCTGTTTCTAGTGTCCTAATTCAGTCCTCAGGGCTTTGGCTGAACAAGGAGTCTGACTTTCCCACCCTTTGGAGAGGTGTGTGTGTGTGAGGTGGAGCAGCCGCCTCTGGACACCTGTGTCCTTTGTCCTGCACGTGCTAGGCCTGGAGGCTGCCTACACATGGTGAGAGGCTGGTGCGAGGCTGGTGCGAGCGAGCGCAGATGTGTGTCTGGGCCTGCACCATCCAACTGCTCTTAGCTTAAGTGAGCAATGGCAGCTGTGAGGTAGTGAATTTATGGCTGAGTTTGAGAGAATGGCACGCAAATCAAGGGGTGGACATCATGCTTCTTGTCCCACTCTGCATCCAGCCAGGAGTCTCGAGGTGCGCACTCTACCCTTAGCTGCAGTGGGGCACACTGTCATCCTGGCTCTTTCCCCATTAGACTCTATTGAGCCATCATTGAAACACTAGTCTTGAGGAAGCTGGAAAAATAAGGTATGTGGAAACCCTGGGTCCACCCAGGGCAGGGGCTGTTTCAGTGGGTGTAGGCATCACACCAGTGTTGCCAGCGTGGCACTGGTGCTTGGAGGAGGGGTGGCCCAGAGGCTTGGTGGAAAGACATGAGATTGGGGAGCACTTGGGAAGAGAGGAGTGCACTGTGGAAGCTGGTCTTGGAAGTCCCCTCACTCTCTGAGCTGAAGATGCCTTTAACACAAAGGTGCTCTAGCCCCTCCTTCTCTTTTCACTTACTTTTTGGGTAGCTGCACCCTCTTTCCACCTTGGTGGGCTCTTTGGCAGTATGCAGAACTTGGGGGTCAGAGAGGGATGTTTTGTGGGAGACTCACTTGAATTGAGCAGGACACAAGGAAAGAGGGAAGGGAGGGAAATGGGGCAGGGGCTAGTTGGGAATGGAGACATGGGAAACCTGGCTGCAGATTATTGCTTACTGGTAGAACACTAGTCTAGAATGTGTAGGCCTGGGCTCTATATCTATACTTGATAGCAAAAAAACAAATAAAAGGAAAGCCAAGAGAACTAAGAAACTTGAGGAGAAGGCTGAACTAGGGACCTTAGCACTCAGAACCAAGGTCAGCCAGCTGTCAGATGTGCCAGGGAGGTGGGGGAGCACTGCACTGTGACTGCCCTGGAAGACGGGTGCTCTTGCTCACTCCACAGAGCCGGGACAGCTCCTGTGTTGCTCTTTCTCCAAGACTCCTCCTTCAGTATTATAAGCCTGCTTTTCTGGTGCGGCTGTTGCTTCTCTTTTCCTTTCTTTTTTAAGGACGATGGGGTAGGGGTGGAGATTGGGAAACAATTGGAAGGTGGGAATCCTGGGTCCTGACAGGTAACACATTGATGAGGTATGGGGGCACAGGCTGAGACCCCTCTGTGCGGGACTCTACCCTAGTTCTTAAGAGAGAGCAATCGGCCAGAGAAGGAAACTGAGGCTGTTGTGAAACTTAGCTGTGTGTCCACTCATCACAGTCTGAGTGGCATGGGTCCTTGGCTTCCCTTTCCCTGTCCCCAGCATCCCTGTGGGCCTCTCTGCTCCCCTAGCTGGGGTCTCCTGTTGGCCTGAGGCTGGCTGCCTTCTTTCACCCCAACCTCCCTCTCCATAGCTGGGTGGGGTCCCTGGGCTTGGCTGAGGCCCCTGTGGCCACAGTGTGAGGGCTAGGCGGGCGGGGGGGACGGCGTCGGCGTTTTTAAAAATAAACCGACCGCAGGGAAACCATCGGAGCCTGAGCCGCCCGGCTGGGCAGAGGGGGAGGGGGTGGCCAGGGGGAAGGAGGGAGGGGTGGCCTGGTCTGGGGGTTTTCTGGGGCCAGCACCACGCAGGCTTTTTTTCTTAGGTAGAAAGCCCACCTTCTTTTTCCTCCTCCCTTGCCTTTCTTCCCTTCCTGTCTTTTCTGTTTTCCTTAGCTTTTCCAGACCAGCTCTTCAACCACCCCTCCTTTGTTTGTTTTCCTCTCTCACTCTTTCCCTTTTGTCTTTTTAACTTTCTGCTCTTATGGGTCCTTGCCATTTTTGCCTCTTAATGCAGGTCTCCCCTTTCCTTTTCTCCCTTTCCCTGTTTTGAGGGCTTTTAACATAGCATCGTTGTGTCCGGTGTTCCTACCTCTCCTCCTGCTATGATTTGACTCCTGCCCACCAACTAACCTGCCTTAGCTCACCTTCTGCTTGGAGGATCAGAGGAAACCCTGACTGACTAACCCTGGGGAGAAACCTTTTGGTGGTTCAAGTTTAGGAGCGTGTGGGGGCAACAGGACTTCAGAGAGGGAGCAGTAGTCAGACTACATGTGCCTCTCTTTGCAACCTTTTATTTTTTATTTATTTATTTTTTTTCTGTATTTAGGACAGGGTGTTACAGGGTCTACAGGGTCTCACTAAATAGATTCTTGTCTTTTCAGCCTCCCAAAGTGCTGGGATTACAGGCGTGCGCAACCACGCCCAGTCTCAATTGCCATCTCAGCGCAGCCCTGGGCAGGGCTGGCATGGCATGCTAGGGATTGAACCAGCCGCTGCACTCTGCCCAAGTGGGTGCTTTTCTCTTTGCAACCTTGAGATCCTAGATTCACTTCTAGGATTGGCATCACACACACACACACACACACACACACACACACACACACACACACACACAGTACATGCTAGGAGCTGCTGATAGGTAGGGAAACCCTGAATTCTTGGGTTCTCTTCTTAGCTTTATTAGGTGCTCTGTTACTTTTTGTTTTTTATTTTTTTGTGGGAACGGGGTTCAAACTCACGACCTTGCACTTGCCAGGCAGGTACTTGTGCCATGGAGCTATCTCCCCAGCCCCTCTTAGCTTTATTAGGAAGACGCCAACTATTTGCCTTTTGAGCCCACCCCCCACTTTAAGGAACTATAAAGACAGCTTCACATGGCATTTTTTTTAAAAAATTTTATTTATTTATTTATTTGTTTGCTTGTTGTGTTTGTTTGTTTCTTTATTTATTCATTTTGTGGCTGGCTCAGCCTGCCCTGGTAGTGGCGCTGGCGCAGCATGTGGTGCCGGGGATCGAACTGCAGTCCCCGCAGTTGCCTGAGCCTTCCTACGCAGGCGCTTTAGACCACTGAACCATCTCTCCGGCCCTCACATGGCATTTTTTAATGAAATTCACAGTGACAAATACTGGAGGGAATCTCCTGGGAGCTCCTAGGGCTGACTGAGGAAGAGTGGGTGCCATGGGCTCCTAAAGGTCTTGAGGGTGGTCTGGCTTGGTAACAGCAGCATGGGCTTAATTGAGGAGATACCTCTAAATTTCACCCTACCTCACAGACATGTCTTCCTTCACTCGTTATCCTTGAAGTATGAAGAGAGAGCAGCTACATATTTGGGGATACTGAGGCAGGAAAGAGTGTGGCTGTAGCGGGTATCTTAGCTACCTTCATTCCATGCCTTGAAGATGTCTGATGGTTAGGGCTCTTCCATCTACCCAAAGGGGTACCAGTGGGTACCATAGAGCAGGAGGTGCCCACTGGCTGCTTGGAAGACATTCTAGCCTCAGCCACAGTCCTGGCTTGGCAGCAACCCTGTTCCTTCTCAATGTCCCAGTGTCTCTGCCATTGCTTCCTTTTGCTTTCCAGTCCCAGAGTCCCTGCCAAGAGACTTCTTACCATGAGTAGACAGACCTGAGGGAGACCAGGTCACTGCGTTAGTCAGGAGCTGAAGCAGAGATAGGAAGTAGAATATGAGGTGAAGCCAAAACAGTCTGGAGGGGGGCAGATAAGATCCCTTAATCTTTTTTGTTCCTCCCATGCTATTTTTTTTTTTTTTTTTCTCCCCAGTACTGGGGATTGAAATCAGGGCCTTCACAGAGAGCCACATTTCAGTTTTGTTTTTTAAATCTTTTTGAAACAGGGTCTCACTATGCAGTTCAGCTCACTTTGAGCTCACTTTGTTGCCTGGGCTGATCTTGAACTTGCAAGGATCCTCCTGCCACAGCCTCCCAAGTGCTGGGATTACAGGTGTGTACCACCATGCCCAGTTTTTTTTTTTTTTTTAAGATAAGGTTTCTCTAAGTCACTAAATTGCCCAGAATGGGCTCAACTTGCAACCCTCCAGCCTCAGCCTCAGAGTGGTGGGATGACAGCTAGGTATCCCCATACCTGGCCCCAGGCTGTGCTCTTTGCTCTTTGAGTGATATTTTCCCTCTCTTGAGTCCTGCCTGTGGCTCTCTTCTCTCCAAGCTCATTTCCCTGGGGTCAGGACCCTAACTGTCCCCTCAATCCAGCACTGCTTCCCTCCCAGCTCTTCTCATAGCCCTTTAGAGTCTTGTGTCCTGAGAAGGCCCTTGCACACCCTAGGAACTGCAGTGTGCTCCTGGCTGCTGGCTTGGGGGAACAGGCTGAAGTCTTGTGCTCTGCTCTTTTACCAAGACTTAGTGTTAGCTCCACCCCCATGGAAAGCCTCATTAGCACACATCTCCTCTCTCTAATTCCCTGACCTCTTCAATTCTTCCCTGGCCCATCTGCTGTATTCTCCACGTCTGTATGTCTGTCCTAGAGTTTTGCCCTTTATTTTCCCTCCCCCTCTCTCCCTCTAAACAGTGCTTACTTCTTCCCACAGGAGGAAGCTCATTATGGCTCCAGTCCCTTGGCCATGCTGACAGCAGCTTGCAGCAAGTTTGGTGGCTCCAGTCCTCTGCGGGACTCAACAACACTGGGCAAAACAGGCACAAAGAAGCCATACTCTGACCTTTCAGCTCCCAAAACCATGGGGGATGCCTATCCAGCCCCCTTTTCAAGCACCAATGGGCTCCTCTCACCTGCAGGCAGTCCTCCAGCACCCACTTCTGGCTATGCCAATGACTATCCACCCTTTTCACACTCTTTCCCTGGGCCCACAAGCACCCAGGACCCTGGGCTACTAGTGCCCAAGGGGCACAGCTCTTCTGACTGCCTGCCCAGCGTCTACACCTCTCTGGACATGGCACACCCCTACGGCTCCTGGTACAAGGCGGGCATCCATGCAGGCATCTCACCAGGCCCAGGCAACACTCCTAGTCCTTGGTGGGAAATGCACCCTGGGGGCAACTGGTTAGGTGGTGGGCAGGGACAGGGTGATGGGCTGCAAGGGACACTGCCAACAGGCCCAGCTCAGCCTCCACTGAACCCTCAGCTACCTACATACCCAACTGACTTTGCTCCCCTTAACCCAACCCCCTACCCAGCCCCCCACCTCCTGCAACCAGGGCCTCAGCATGTCCTGACCCAAGATGTCTATAAGCCCAAGGCAGTTGGCAATAGTGGGCAACTGGAGGGAAGTGGTGGAGCCAAACCTCCCCGAGGTGCGGGGACAGGGGGTAGTGGTGGCTATTCAGGCAGCGGGGCAGGGCGCTCCTCCTGTGACTGCCCCAACTGCCAGGAGCTGGAGCGCCTGGGGGCAGCAGCAGCTGGGTTAAGGAAGAAGCCCATCCACAGCTGCCACATCCCTGGCTGTGGCAAGGTCTATGGCAAGGCCTCACATCTGAAAGCCCACTTGCGCTGGCACACAGGCGAGAGGCCCTTCGTCTGCAACTGGCTCTTTTGTGGAAAGAGGTTCACCCGTTCTGACGAGCTGGAGCGGCACGTGCGCACCCACACCCGGGAGAAGAAGTTCACCTGCCTACTGTGCTCCAAGCGCTTTACCAGAAGTGACCATCTGAGCAAACATCAGCGCACCCACGGAGAGCCAGGCCCAGGCCCCCCTGCCAGTGGCCCCAAGGAGCTGGGGGAGGGTTGCAGTGTTGGGGAAGAGGAGGCCAGTCAGACATCTCGACCTTCATCCTCTCCAGCACCCCCGGAGAAAGCCCCTGGGGGCAGCCCTGAGCAGAGCAACCTACTGGAGATCTGAGCTGGGCGCAGGGTCTCTAGCCAGGGGGCTCTTGCCAGCCTCGCTGGCTCTGTGGACCTCTGCTTGCCCTCCCTCCCTTCCCATGCATGCTGTCTTTGGGGCTGTCTCTCCTTCTCTGAGTACTCTGGCCTGGGGAGCCTTGCATGACTCTTGAGCTCATTCCCTCCATGTGCCTGGAGCCTGGTCTCCAGGCCCAACTCACTTCAGGCCCTCGCCTTGTGTCTGACTCCTGACCTCTGGCCTCCTAAGCTCTTCCCTGACCCCTGCTCACAGCTTCTGTTCTGGGTCTTATTATACCAAATCACTTTTCTTCCATCTGGGTTCCCAGGACAATTTATCTCTCCCCCTAACTCCAATTATATTCCTTCTGCTTTCCAAGCTTATTTAGTGTTATTCCTTGGTTTTCAGCCTCATCTTCCCAACTTCTCCTCCTCCTCCTCTTCTTCCTCTTCCTCCTCTTCTTCCTCTTCCTCCTCTTCTTCTTCTTCTTCTTCCTCCTCCTCCTCCTCCTCCTCCTCCTGGGACTGGGGTTTGAATTCATGACCTTGCATTTGCCAGCAGGCACTTGTGCCACAGAGTTATCTCCCCAGCCCTTTTTGTCTTTTTGGAGACAGGGTCTCTCTATGCAGCTCAGGCTGGCCTTGAGCTCACTTTTGTAGCCCAGGCTGGTCATGAACTCGATCCAATCCTCCTGCCTCAGCCTCCCAAGTGCTGGGATTACAGGTGTGTGTCCCCACCGTGGTTCTCATCTTCCCAAGTTCTTACTCCTCTCTTACTCCACTGCTCTCTGCTCTCCAGAGCTTTTTTCTTTTCACAAACATAGTGATGCTAGTGATTATTTATTGCCCCCTGGTGGCCTCTTCATTAGGGACCAGAGTTAGGGGGACTGGGGTTAATGACTTGGCTGGGAGCAAGGTGCCAAGATGGGGGCAGGCAAGTGGGGATCTGATCCCAAAGATGGGGTAACCCCAGGGTCAGGGAGGCTGCCCCCAGGCCTGTATAGTTAACCCCTGTGTACCAGGAGTAATGAATACTAATAATAATAATTCTATTTATCTAAGTTATGATGACGGGTCAGGTAGAGTGAGCCAGGGAGGGAAGGGGGTCCATTTCTGCTATGGAAATTCTAGCCAAATGCATCTCTGTGTAGACAAAGTGATAGCAGAGATCTTCTTAACAGAATTTCTGTCATCAGGGTTTCAGTTAATGGGGTTTCTTTTTCAATGGAGTTTTTACAAATTGGGTGGTTAGCTAGATCTCTGTAACAGAGCGGATGTGGGTATCTCAGTGAGGAGATCTCTAATACTCTGAGCCCCAGTCAGAAGCTGTGAAATCTCCAGTTCTCCAGAGGGGAGGACTGGAGTACACCCCAGCTCCCTTGACCCCAGAGTAGGTCCTTCCACTGTGCGCCTCACACATCATGATCTCATCAGGTTAATACCCTGTTGCCATGGTTATGGGGAGCTTGCAGCTGCCTTCTTAAACAGGCTCTTTGGGAAACCCATGTAACAGGAAGATATTGGTTTGGAGGTGCCCCTCCTGAAGAAAGGTGGGGAAGACTTTCTCTGGGATGAGATTCAAATAAATCAAGTATTTATTGAGTGCCTACTTTCTGCAAGGCACAGTATTAGGTCTGGTGCCCAGAAACCATGAGAAAGAATTTACAGAGCTATGAGGACAGAGGTCCCCAATAAGATTTGGGGTGCATTCACAGCCCCCCAGCCTGGGACTTCTGACTTCACCTCCAATGACTTTTAAAGCCGCTTGTGCCTTTGAATGCTTTTCCTGAGACTTTGGATCCTCCTTTTCTATCTCCTGCTCCCTCAGAGCCCCAAGTTAAAGGGCAAAGCCGCTGCAGCTTGGGGCCAGGGTAACGTCGTGGAGGGGAAAGAATCATTCCCTCATGTCTTTTTTTTTTATTTTTAAATTTTAATTTAATAAAATTTCGATTTGAAATTGTGTCCTGGTGAGAAAAGGAAAAATGGAAGGGCAGAGGATGGGCCACAAGATTTTTCATTAGCAAAGTGGGGCTGCTCTCTATGGGTGAAATTCTACCGTGCACGTGGTTCACAGTACACTTTCGACGGTCTGCTCCCCAAAGTCGGTGGACTCGGGAAGGCAGAGTGGTCGCGCCCAGGGCCCTGTCTCGGCTGCACCACCGACCGTGGCCGGTCCACGCCTGGGCACCCGGTGGCCGCGTGCGCTAGTGCGCGACCCCGGCCCCTCGGAGATGCGGCTCCCGCCTGGCACGTCGCCCGCCCCCGGCCCGGGCCTGCAATCAGTCGTGCCCGCCGCGGAGTTAGAGGAGGAACAAAAGCCACTCTGTGGAAACCCTTGCCAGCCCACAATAGGGCTTTGTGCGGCCCGCGCCCCCAGGCTTCCCCCGCTGGGCCGAGAGGGCCCGACTCCCGCCGCGCGCCCCAGGGTCCCGGGCGCGGAGCGGGCGGGAGGGCAGCGGCCCTGCCCAGGTGCGCATCTCCAGCCCGCCGCGGCGCGCGCGCAGATTCCGAGGCGCTGTGAGGAAATCCGGGTTCGGCGGCGTCTGCAGGGGGCTGGGAGCGGCGGCGGAAGGCAGCCCGGGGCAAGCTGGGCCGCCCGGGGCGGGTCTCAAGGCCGCGCGCCCGGGGCTGGCTCCCGGGGACCCCCCCGGGCCTGGCCCTCCAGCCTCCCGGGCTCCGTCTGCCCGGTGCCAGCTCCCGCCCGCCACAGCCTCGCGGTCCCCCCCGCCCCGGCCCCTCGGCTCCTTTCATCTTCCCTAGACTCTGCTTGGGGTTTTGCTGGTTTTGGGGAGATAAAAACCGCCTCAAATAGCGGCGGCGCGCTGCCAGGACAAACAGGACCGGGCGGGCCATGTGCCCCTGGTTACTGGCCCCGGCCGCGGGGCGCCGGGGTTTGGTGGGCCGAACTCCGGGACCCCAGACTCATTCATGCTCTGCCCCCGAAAGTGCGTGTGCGCGCGCGTGTGTGGTGCCCCTGTAGAAGTCTCGGTCAGTTGCCTCGGTTTTCCGTCCAGGTCTTAGGGAGGGGGCGGGTGGAGACCTCCCGCTGAGCTGTCCCAGCCCCAGCAGTCGGTCACAGTCACTCTGTCGCCGCGGCTGTCGCGCCCCCTGGTGAAGTTAGTGAGGGAAAACGCCAGGCCTGAAACTGGTTTTTTTCAGGACTCCGCAAATTGTGAAAGCCACTCAATACCGGGTAAATAAGTATGAAGCAGGGGACATTACTTGGGCCAGGGCAGAGGCCAGAATAGCCCTGCTTCCTCCACCCCGTGTTCACATTACAGGGTAAGGAGGCGGGCAACTAACCGATGATTATAACATACAGCCAGCTGGTGAAAACCAAGGCTGCATGGAAGGGCTGTGGAAGTTGCAGGCAGGAGTGCTTTCTGGGACAGGTCTGGAGCCGGATGGTGCTATGATAGAGGCACAGTCTTCACCGCTGTCCACCAATCTATCAGGGCCAACGAATTCTTCCTTTTTTCTTTTTTTTTTTCAGGACCGGGGTTCAAGGAATTCCTTCCTTTAAACCTAATTGCTCCTCCTTTTGAGGAGTACTTTCCTAGACAGGCTCCCCAAACTGCTACCACTTTATATCTCAAACTTTTTAAACTTGATGTGACAGCTTTAGTGACAGTGAATTAAAGTAGCAAGTTAAGGGCCGGCCAAATAGCTTAGTGGATTAAAGTGCCTGCAAGCAAGTGTAGGGGCTGGGATTCCCCAGGGGCACTGAGAGGCAACTGAGACTGGGCATGGTGCCTGTAATCTCAGCTCTTGGGAGGCTGTGAACAGGTGGATCACTACCAGTCTGATCTAGTAGTGAGATCCTGAACACCCTATAGACCCTTCACTAAAATACAATAAAGAAAGAAAGAAAGGAAGGAAGGAAGGAAGGAAGGAAGGAAGAAAGAAAGAAAGAAAGAAAGAAAGAAAGAAAGAAAGAAAAGCAAGTTAACCTGGGTAATGTGAAAGATTTAAAGCCTGGCTACTTAAAATGTGGTCTCTGCAGTATCATTACTAAAACCTCTAAGAGCCATCTCAGACTCTGAATTTTAAAAGGTATCTAGGTGCCAGGAATGGAATGCTGGTTAAGGCCTGAATTCTGAGGACTTGGGAAACTGAGACAGAATTGCCTTGATTTACTCTATGTATTTATTTTGTGTTTGAGGGACCGGGGATTGAACTCATGACCTTGCACTTGCCAGATGGGCACTTGTGCCACAGAGCTATCTCCCTGGCCCCTATCTATTTATTTTTATTTTTTTTATTTTATTTTATTTATTTATTTGTTTGCTTGTTGTGTTTGTTTGTTTATTTATTTATTTTATGGCTGGCTCAGCCTGCCCTGGTGGTGGGGCTGGCGCAGCATGTGGTGCCGGGGATCGAACCGCAGTCCCTGCAGTTGCCTGAGCTTTCCTAAGCAGGTGCTTTAGACCACTGAACCATCTCCCCAGCCCCCCACCTTCCTTTTTTGGAGACAGAATCTCACTACGTTGTCTAGGCTGTCTTCATACTTACTGTGTAGCTTAGTCTGGCCTCAAACTAGAGCTAGTTCTCCTTTTTCAATCTCCCTAGTTCTGAGATTATAGGGTTGTCCTACCATGCCTGGCATTATTCCCTCAACTTCAAGGTCAATTTGGGCTACATAGTAAGACCCTGCTTTAAAAATTGAAGAGAATTGTGTTCGCAGCTGCCGCCAAGCTGCCGTCGTTCTCTAACTTCAGTGTCGCCTCTCGGTCACCGAGCTCCAGCCAAAGGAGAAGGGGGTAAGGAAGTCGCTGTACCGTGGCTCGTACCAAGCAGACAGCCCGTAAATCCACCGGTGGTAAAGCGCCCCGGAAACAACTGGCTACAAAAGCCGCTTGTAAGAGTGTGCCCTCTACTGGAGGGGTGAAGAAACCTCATCGTTACAGCGTCTGCTTCGAGAAATTGCTCAGGACTTCAAAACAGATCTGCGCTTCCAGAGCCCAGCTATGGGTGCTTTGCAGGAGGCAAGAGAGGCCTATCCCATTGGCCTGTTTGAAGATACCAACTTGTGTGCCATCCACACCAAACGTGTAACAATTATGCCAAAAGATACCCAGCTAGCTCGCCGCAGACGTGGAGAATATGCTAAAGAGTCCACTATGGTGGGAAACATTTCATTCTCAATATTTTTTTCCCCTCTTCTTCCTGTTATTGGTAGCTTGTTTTTTTTTTTTTTTTAAAGATTCATTTTATTTATTTATTTATTTTAAAGATTCATTTTATTTATTTATTTATTTTATGGCTGTCTCAGCCTGCCCTGGTGGTGGGGCTGGCGCAGCATGTGGTGCTGGGGATCAAAACCGCAGTCCCTGCAGTTGCCTGAGCTTTCCTAAGCAGGCACTTTAGACCACTGAACCATCTCGCTGGCCCCAGGCTTTTCTTATGGTAGCATTTTTATTAAAGATATGAAAAGGTAGCAAGAGGTGCTGGCATACCCCTCTAATCCCAGTACTTAGGAGGCTGAGGCAGGAGGATTATGAGTTTGAGGCCAATTTGAGCTACATAGTGAGTTCAAGTCCAGTCTGAACTACATAGTAAGACTCTGTATCAAAAAATAAAAACAGCTGGGAGATAGTTCAGTGGCATAAGCACCTGCCTGGCTAGTGCAAGGTCCTGAGTTCAATTCCTGGTACAAAAATGATAATAATAAAATAAAATAATTAGGGCTGGGAAGATAGCTCAGTAGAATGAGTGCTTGCCAGGCAAGCACAAGGTCTTGAGTTCAGTTTCTGGTATCACTAAAAAATAAAATAAAATAATTAAAAACCCAGCCCTGGCCGGGCATGGTGGCGCACACCTGTAATCCCAGCACTTGGGAGGCTGAGACAGGAGGATCAGTGGGAGTTTGAGACCAGCCTGGGCTACAAAAGTGAGCTCATGGCCAGCCTAAACTGCATAATGAGACTCTGTCTCAAAAAAAAAA
>PVKN010010835.1:0-22246 GCA_004027915.1 Capromys pilorides
CCCATGATGAATGTATTCATTATGTATCACAAACATGTACTATACTAATAAAAAAAGAAATTTAAATTTATGAATACAAATATAAATCTTCAGGGATGTAATATGTAATTATTACATGTCTTTAGAATCATACGCTGTCTGTGTATGTGCTGTCAGTCTTTTAACAGAGTTCATACAAATATTGAATAAGTAGGAGTGAGGAATATAGCTCAGTGGCACCGTGCCTGCCTGTCAAGCATAAGGTCCTGAGTTCAATTTCTGGTACCAAAAAAAAGAAAAGTATTGAACAGAATCAGCTGTCTTAACAGATAATATCAAAGCTGGGAGTTGTCAGTCAAAAAAGTTGGCTGAAGTAGAGTTATGAGATAATAGATATACTGCTAGAGCATTTGTGAAATACAAATCCACATTAATCTACCACCCCTGTTCAACTAGAGCCAAAGTATTTTGTAGAGATCTATATATATTAGGGTTTCAAGTTATTCTAAGGTCAGAAACTCCAATCAAGGTGAATCCATTTTTTGCTTCTCCTTTTTAAAGCAATCAGAAGACCTTAGGGCCCAGAGCAACAAGGCTTGAATCTGATCAAGGCCAGTCTTAGCTGTCTTTTCCATACTTCATTTGACTGTTACTATTAAAAAGACCTCATTTAATAGCCAACATCACACTAAATGGACAAAAACTGAAAGCTTTCCCTTTAAAATCAGGAGCAACACAAGATGTCTACTGTCACCAGTTTTATTTAATATAGTTGTGGAAACATAAACCAGAGCATTTAAAAAGAAATAAAAGGAATAATGATACTAAAGAAGTCAAATTATCATCATTTGCAGATCACATGATAGTCTACATAGAATACCCCAGAAACTCCACCAAAAAACTTTTCGATTTATTGTCACATAGCTTGATACAAAATGAACACTCAAAAATCAGTAGCCTTTCTGTACATGAATAACTCACTAAGAGGAAAAATTAGGAAAATAGCACTTCACAATAGCATCCCCCAAAAAATGAAATACCTAGAAATCTGATGAAGGAAGTGAAAGACCTCTACATAGAAAACAACAGTACTCTGAAAAAAAGAAATTGAAGAGAATATCAGAAAATAGAAACCAGGCATGGTGGCACACGCCTGTAATCCCAGCACTTGGGAGGCTGAGGCAGGAGGATCAGTGTGAATTCAAGACCAGCCTGGGCTACAAAAGTGAGCTCAAGGCCAGCCTGAACAGCATAGCAAGACCCTGTCTCAAAAAGACAAAAGAAAAAAAAAAGAAAGAAAGAAAATATGGAAAGATAACCCTGTTCTTGGATAAAAAGAACCTACACAGTGAAAATGGCCATACTTTCAAAACTCTACATATTTATTGCAATCCTATTCAAGATTCAACAGTGTATCTCACAGAAATATAGAACGAAATCCTAAAATTCATTTGGACCTGGAAGAGACCTGTAATACCAAAAGCAATTCTGGGCAGTCAAAGCTGGGAATTGTCAATCAAAAAAGTTGGCTGAAGTAGAGAGTTATGAAATAATAGATACACTGCTGGAGCATTTTGTGAAATACAAGTCTTTTGTAGAGATCTACACATTGGGGCAGGGAACCTTATAGTACCTGACTAGAAATTATATTACAAAGCTACTGTGATAATAACAGTATGGTACTGGCAACAACAACAAAAAAATAGATCTGAGAACCAATCGAACAAATTCAAAGATGGAGAAACAACTCCAGACACACTTAGCAACCTTATCTTTGACAGAGGTGCCAAACGTTCACTAAAAGACAGATAACCTCTTTAATAATGCTGGAAAAGCTGGCCTTCCACATACAAGATTAAAACTAGAGCCATATATTTCACTATACATTAAAATGAAAATGGATCAAAAATCTTAATATTAAAACAAACACTACATCTGCTAGAAGACAAAATAGAAATCCTAAAGACATTGGAGTAGGCAGAGACTTTATAAACAAAACCCAGACTGCAAGAGAAATATTACACAGAATCATCAACTGATATCTCATCTTATTGAAAAGCTTTTACATAGCAAAAGAAACCAACAGAATGAAGAGACAAGCCACAGTGTGTGAAAAATTTTTTGCCAGACATTCTGCAAAGGACTACTATCTAGGGCTGGCCAGATACCTCAGCGGACTAAAGTGCCTGCTTGGACAGAGCACAGTGCAGCTGGCTGGGGTTTGATCCCGTGCATGCTGTGCAGGCCCAACCCTTGAGGCGCACTGAGAGGGCGATTGAGACTGGGCATGGTGACAAGTGCTGGTAATCCCAGCACTTTGGGAGATGGTGAACAGGATCACTATGGTCTGATGTGTGTAGTGACACACTGTAGACCCTGTATCCCTTGTGCTAAATGCATTAAAACCACAAAGGACTACCATCTAGAATATCAGGGAGCCCCTCCCCCCTCATATTTAAAGACCCAATCCAAAAATGGGAACCTGGAATGAATAGACATCTCTTAAATGAAGAAGTAGAAATGGCAAATATGTGAAAAATGTTTAATATCATTGGTAATTTGAGAAATGCAAATTAAAGTAATACTGAGATTCCACCTTACCTGAGAAATCAATAATAAATTTTGGAGGAGCTGTGGTAAAACCCTTTGCCATTGTTGGTGGCAGTGCAGAGTGATGCAACCACTGTGGAAATCAATGTGGAAATTTCTCCAAAAGCTAGGACCACAGGTTCCTTTGCACCCAACTATTCTTGGTATCTTATCTTGCTTGAAAGAATTTAAAGCATCATGTCACAATAGATGCACATCTATGTTTATAGTGGCACAATTTGTAATAGCTACATCTTAGGAACAGCCCAACTGCCTGTTAGCTGATGGTAAGATGAAGATGTGAGTTTTTTTTAATACATTGGAGTACTATTCCATAAAGATAGATAAGCTTAAAGCATTTCTAGGTAAATGCATGCATCTTGAGGCTACATTCTTACGTAAAATAATTTGGACACGTGTAAATGCTGCATTGTTTCTCTGTTGTGAGAAATTGGAAGTGAAGTGTAAATAAGGGCCAATATATCTAATACTGTGAAACAGGAAGAAAATATTCAAATGTGAAAGGGAACTAGGTGGGTGGGGGGACTAATGAAAAAAGAAGGAAACCGTAGTAGAGGGGTTAAAGGGAGGGTGAGGAAATGGGAATTAAAGAAAAGAATCAAGATATAGTATGTGAAGAGCCAGGGAGATAGCTCAGCGGTCTAAGCACCTGCCTGGAAAGGACAAGGACCCAGATTTGATCTCCAGTAGTGCATGTCGTGCTGGCCCTGTGCCAAGCTGGCCTCTGAAACTGGTCATGGTGGTTCCCATCTGTAATCCCAGTGCTAGGGAGGCTGTGACAGAAGGTTCACTATGAGTTTGAGCTGTGTAGTGACACCCTATACCAAATAAATGAATGAATGATTCCTTAAAATTAAAAAAAAAAAAGATATATACAGGAGCATATTCCCTATAATGAATGTACTCATGTATACCTAAAATATACCGGTGAACTTTGTCAAAAAGGAAAAATCTTTGTCACTTTGTAGTTCAGGCTGGACTTGAACTCACTAAGTGGCCCAGGCCTGCTTCAAGCTTGAAACTTGCAGTTCTGCCACACTTGGCTAAAAACACCAACCTTTATTCAGTCCCTCATGGCCTCTTCATTGAGCATTTTTCAAGCATTCTAGCTGTGTTATTTTTATTTTTTTATTTTTTTTTAAATTTTATTTATTTATTTATTTGTTTGCTTGTTGTGTTTGTTTGTTTCTTTATTTATTCATTTTGTGGCTGGCTCAGCCTGCCCTGGTGGTGGTGGTGGTGCTGGCACAGCATGTGGTGCCGGGGATCGAACTGCAGTCCCCGCAGTTGCCTGAGCCCTCCTAAGCAGGCGCTTTAGACCACTGAACCATCTCGCCGGCCCCTAGCTGTGTTATTTTTAGAAGGAACCATTTGAATTGCTTTCATACTTATTTCAGTAGTCATATAGTATAATTCATGTTGTTGTAATCCACTACAGCTTGGGCAGACAGATTTGGGGCCAGCCTGAGGACACCTAATGTGAGTCTGTGTGACATCCCACTCTGGCTGTTGGTGTTCTCCTTGCCAGAGGGATGGGGTACAACATGGATATGGCAATGAACATGAAGAGATCCCATTGAGATTATGTAGAGTTAGGTTGGGAGCTCTCATGAAGGTCACCTAGGGGATGTTTGATAACTTCTGTTTTGAGGCCACAAGTAGAAGGAGGGCATGGAAATTGAGCAGGTGGAAAGAAGAGCAGCTGTCAGCCCAGCTCTATAGTGGTAGTAAGGAGATAGGACCGTAGCTTGTGTCATATAACTTATCGAGGCAAAGAGGATTATATATATTCTGGTTAATAGCTGTCATGTCCCTGCACAAAAGTATCAGATGACTAGAGACATAGTGCTGCCTGCTGCCTCTGCCTACCATCTTGGGTTATCTGGGGACAGTGTGGAATCCTGCTTGGAACTGGCACTTCTAGGGCTCTCTCCCTTCAAATTGATGTGTCTTGTGCACACTGGCCTTCCCTCACTTCCATTCATTCAGAGGTCTCAGCATTCTTCCAAACTCTTTTCCCAGGGCTACCACAGTACGTTACAAAGGGAGAAACCTGCGGATCAAAGCACCCATGTGCCGGGCCCTGAAGAAGCTTTGTGATCCTGATGGTAGGTAACTAAGGGAAAGGCTATTGTGGCTTGTAACTCACATAGTAGTTTTCGTCTTATTTCATGGTGGACAGCCTGAGCTATTGTAGTTGCTTTAAATGGACAGTCTTTGAATTTGAAAACTCATTTTCATTCAGTGAGTCAAACTTAACTTAGAAGCCACACCAGACTTCTGATAGATGGGTCAGCCCTGTAGAAGCAAGTCTCATGGGCTCTCTGTGGTTGGTACATGCTTTGCCTTGGCAGATGTGCAATTGACCACATTTTCTCCTTGGCTATGGGTTCTTTAATTTCCTTGTGTTTAGTCACAAGATAGTCTGCCCACACTTCTTCTTCATCCTGTTAGTTTTCGTTGAAGTACTTTGCTCTATGCCTCCACCTTGATCTGTGGTAGACTTTTATGGTCTCCATGCTTTTGCAGGCCTGAGTGATGAAGAGGACCAGAAGCCAGTACGCCTGCCCTTGAAAGTCCCTGTAGAGCTACAGCCACGAAACAACCATGCCTGGGCCCGAGTGCAAAGCCTTGCCCAGAACCCACGCCTCAGGTGATGCAGGCAGACTGGGGGGGCAGGGGGGGGTGTTGATGACACATACCCCATACAGTGTTTGTATTTGTGTATTGAGGAAATTTTTGGTAAAAATTCTTTTGACTCACCTGAGGACAGGGTCTGTTTTACATTTTCATTTGGGATATTTTGTTGTTTATGTTGAAAAATAGCATCATATATGGTAAAACAGCATAACATAGCATAGGTGCTTGCTATATAGTTGAGGCTGGCCTTGAGCTCTTGGTGACTTTTTTTTTTTGCCTCACTCTCCTGAATGCTAGGATTACAGATGTGCACTATGCTTGGTGAGGTCAGGATCTGGAGGACAGCCTGAGCTATTGCAGTGCTAACCTTTATTCAATCCCTCTTCATCGAGCATTTTTCAAGCATTCCAGCTGTGTTATTTTAGAGGGAACTATTTGAATTGCTTTCATACTCATTTCAGTAGTTGTATAGTATAATTCATGTTGTTGTAATCCACTACAGCTTGGGCAAACAGATTTGGGGCCAGCCTGAGGACACCTAATGTGAGTCTGTGTGACATCCCACTCTGGCTGCTGGTGTTCTGTCCTTGCCAGTGGAATGGGGTCCAACATGGATATGGCAATGAGCATGAAGAGATCCCATTGAGATTATGTAGAGTTAGGTTGGGAGCTCACATGAAGGTCACCTAGGGGATGTTTGATAGCTTCTGTTTTGAGGCCCCAAGTATGAGGTGGAAAGAAGAGCAGCTGTCAGCCCAGCTCTATAGTGGTAGTAAGATACAATCACTTGTACCACATAACTGTCGTAAGAGTGTTAAGTCACTGGGCTGCAGCTCTACCCTTAAGTAGGGTCTTAGATGGCAGATAGGAGCTATAAGATGACTTCATGTTGAGAAAATTGAGCGGCTACAGAGTCCCAATGCACTCTTACATTCCCCTTTCTCCTGCTCTCCAAAGATTTGTTTAATTTATTCATAAGGCACTATCATTTTCCATTTATACATTTTTTTTTTTTTCAGTCAAAAAATTTACATGGCCAAGAGTGAACCACAGCCATTTGAAAGTTGACACAGTTGAGCAGTGTTGAGTGCATTTGCAGTGTTGTGTCACTTCTGCTTCTGTTTTTTATTGTGCTATTAGCTTTCACTCCTTGATGCTCACCTATCCCTGAGTCCTGCCAGTCTTTTCTGTCTAGGTGGATTTGCCTCTACTAGACATTCCATATCAGTGAAATCAAAACACAGATGTCCACTGTGTCTGGTTACCATCCATGCTGTTCTTGAGATTTTTCCACATGTAGCACGCATCAGTGCTTCAGCCCACCTTGTGTGTTTTTGATTTTCGATTAATTAGCACTCTGCCCTTGAACTCATAAGAAATTAAGACAGTAGGTGATGATGGTACCAACATTAACATCCTGGATGAGTTCTTTATTTATGCTGATAAATGGTACATGGATCTCTCTGCTTTTTATTTTTCAGACAGAGTGTCACTGTGTATTTCAGGCTGGTCTTAGACTAGCTTTGGCTGGCCTGGAGTTTGGTAATCCTCTTGCTTCAGCCTGCCATGTGCTACAATTATAGGCATGCACCACCAGGCCTTGCCTTCTCTGTTATTTTTTATAGCTTCCTATGAATTTATTGTAATTTTGACAGACAGCGATATTTTTTAGGAAAAGCAACTGAGTTTCTGTTGATAGCCCCACCTTCTGAAGCCTGATATCTCTTTGACACATGCCCTTGGTGTGGGTAGCCTCAGATGAAAGCAACTGCAGCCATGGGTAGTTGAGAGCTCCTACCCCTTTGTAACAGCCTTCTCTGTCTCTCTGTAGGATGATTGTGGAGCTGCATAGAAAGGTCTCCAGCCTCATCGAGTTCTTGAAGCAGAAATGGGCACTCCATGAAGTGCGCATTGTATCTTTTTTGTAACTAAAGCAAAGCTTCCAAATTCTGTACCTTGTTCTTTTTGGAATAGGGCCCTGCTTGTGAGTTCCTGTCAGATTTTAACCAGCCTTTGATTGTAACAGTGGTAGCGTTCAGCCATAGGCTGCTCTTCATAGCCCATGTGGTGTGGCAAGATCTCCCTGCCACCAGATTGTGTAATAGAACCTCAGGATATCCCAGACTCCTTTCTTTTCTTGGCTGGCTGTGTTCCAGCATTAGTGGCATAAAGAAAGTCCCTAGGTCAGGAATCAGGGCACACAGCTGAGACCCAGTAATGCCAAGAGTGAGTATTGGTCCAATCAAAGGCTCTACCATAAAGAATGGGTCTAGAGCCCAGTATCTTTGACTAGTTTGATCAAGGTGTAGACATGGTGGGGATTGTTCCTTGACAGTGTACCCAGCGGAAGACCCTTGAAGAGGGGCAGCTGCAGGGCATGAACCCTGCACAGATACAAGAGAAGGTTACACTGCATCTGTTCCCAGGCGAAAACTGCACACTGACTCCACTACCTGGTGTGGCTCGTGTGGTGCACTCCAAAGCCTTCTGCACAGTGCATTGGCAGGAGGGTGGCCGCTGCAAGCAGAGTGCCAAGGACACCCATTCACTGCCTCCAGCCCAAATCCTGGGTATCCAGAGTGGGCAAGGCACAGCTCGGGGCCAGGTGAAGTGCCCAAGGGGCAGCACTGAAGGCAAGGGTGGAGGACGGCCCCCTCCTACCATGGATACTTCACAGAGCTCTGGAGAGAGTTCCCCTGAGAGTGCCCTTGGGGAGGGGGCCACCCCTAGTCTGAGCAGCCCAGATGCTCCTGACAGGCCTCTTCTGGGGCACCAGGACTCCCTGTTGCACCTTGAGAAGACCCCTGCAGGGCTTTCTACAGAGGGTGGGGATGGCCCTGCTCGGGAACCAGGATCCGTCCTGTGTGCCTGCAGCCAGCTCCCAGATCTGGAGGACGAACTGTCACTCCTTGATCCCTTGCCCCGTTACCTGAAGTCCTGTCAGGATCTCATCGTCCCTGAGCAATGCCATTGCTTGGATACTCGGCCCAAGAGTGAGCAGCCTCCTCTGGGCAGGGCTTCCTCCCCAGAGACTCTTGCCCCGAGTAGCAGGGAAACTGCCAACCTTGCCATCTCTGGCCTGGATCCTCAGTTTGGCCCTGGCCCTGGACTCCTGCTAGATGTTTGCACTAAAGAGCCAGGAGACACACCTACAGAGGAACCTCCAGAGAAAGGGAGCCCCTCAGAGCCTCTGCTGCCTCAGGGACAGTCTACTTCCAGGCCCTCAAAGGAAGTTCCTGCCAGCCGGTTGGCCCAGCAGCTACGTGAGGAGGGTTGGAGCCTACAGACCTCTGAAAGCCTTACATTGGCCGAAGTCTACCTCATGATGGGCAAGCCAACCAAGCTACAGCTAGAGTATGACTGGCTTGCTGTGTTGAGTCCTGATGGCCAGACCCCTGGAGGGCAGGGCCAGGCCACCCGCCCTGGCTCCCCACCCACCATCCTTCATGAGCAGCGCCTGCTGAGCTGCCTCCTGAAGCTCATCTCAACAGAAGTCAACCCCAAGCTGGTGAGTGAGCCAGGTTCTACCCAACAGGAATTCCAAGGAAAATATGACCAGGCCCAAAGCAAAGGAGCCCCAAAGGCCAGGCATGGTGGTGATGGTAACCACATTTTAGCAGTGTGAGATGGCTGACCTAGTTGTAGGGCTGTTGAGAGGAGTGAGTTGTGACTATTTCAAGTGTAGCTTTTCATGGAGAGATGTGGCATGGCTGAAATGCATTAGGGGAGGCAGTGGAAGATTAGAACCCTGAGTAGTCCTGGCAGGACATGTTGGCACAGTATTGTGGAGAATGTTGAGCTGGAATCTTGTCAGAGTACCCCGTGTGGGTTGAAGTCAGCAGCCTCAGTGTCAGCTAGATCTGGTTAGAAATATAGGCTCTTAGGGTGTGGCTCCCAGCCTGCATTGACGAGTCCCTGGGAGATCTGTGAGCTGCACGTGGCTGTTTTAAAATTGAGAAATTGGTGAGTAACTTTGGGCAGTGGCAAGGTCGGGCTGATCTTAGACTAGCTTTGGCTGGTCTGGAGTTTGGTAATCCTCTTGCTTCAGCCTGCCATGTGCTATGATTATAGGCATGCACCACCAGGCTTTGCCTTCTGTTATTTCTTACAGCTTCCTATGAATTTATTGTAATTTTAACAGATAGCAATATTTTTTAGGAAAAGCAGGTGTTGAACTCTGGTGTTTGGTGTCGTGGAGATCAGACCATGACAACTTCTAAATTCTCAAGATCATTCTCATACTTCTTTCTTGGGACGCTTTGTCAAAACTGATTTTCAAGTACTAATATACCACTTTTCCTCCTGCCCAGGTACTGCAGAATTAACCAGACTTCACACTGAACTACATCCCCAGATCTTTTTAGTTTTGAAGCAGAGTTACACTAAATATTTGTCAGGCTAGGTTGAGCTTGTGATCCTCTTGCCTCAGCTTCTGCTAATGCTGGGATAATATAGGTGTGGACTACTGTGGCTGTTAAGTTTACACTTTTTTTTTTTTTTTTCCATTTCTATTTAGGCTCCAGAAACAAATGCCTCTGGGAGGCCTGCTCAGGAGGAACAGTCAGCGACTCCCCCAGGGAAAGTGATGACCATCAGCTCCCGGAGCCCTCGATGCCCTCGAAACCAGTCTGCCCTTCGCAACAACAAGACCTTCCCACCTAGCTCCACATCTTGCACTCCAGGTGAGGCTTGTGGCAGACTGATGATAGCTTTGGAGACCATGCAGAAGCTGAAGACATAGGTGTTCTGCAGCTGACTCTATCATCTAGTCATCCATGGTCCAGTGGTCTGGGTGAAGGCACAAAATTACCTCTTGTGGTGTGGGTGAGCTCAGGGGCTTACTAAGATGAAAGGACCTGGGACATGGGATGTAGCAGCCAGTGAAAAGTAGAAGACTGGTATCCTTAGCTGTTTTGGTTAGTTTTCATGAGGCCAGGGTAAGCCTCCATATTGTGCTAACTTAGTGGCTTACAGCTCTGGAAGAGGGCTGATTCTATCTGAATCCATGGCAGCTCTGCTTTGCTTATAAAATATGAGAGTAAAGCAGCTTCCGTAAAGCCCCATATCAGCAGTTTACCACAATCTTGGAAAGACTGGTTAAAAATGTAAGTTCTAAGAAAGATTAAGTAACCTGCCAATCAGAGTGTACAATATGTAGGAAATATTTTTGTGTGTGTGGTGTTGGAGATTGAACTCGGCCTTGTGTAGCCTAGGCAAGCACTCTTTACCACTGAGCTACACTCCCACCTTCTAGCAACTAGTTTAAATTCAGCTTATTGATTTTCTTCACTGAGGACGTGAACCCCGCAGATGATCATGACAGTTTTCCTGGCATCAGTTTTACTTTATTTAAACTTTGAGCATTTACATAATGAAAGGAATTATTGTGCTAGAATGATGATGTACATGTATATTAGAAGTGGATGAAGAGTATTAATAATCTCTGTGGCTCTGCTCATGTATCCCAGGCTTGTGTACTGTGTACTCTCATGCCACCATGTGGCTAAGTGGGTAAGTGTAGGCTGTAGTATTGCCCTTGAAGCCTATCCAGTGGGATAGGAGTGGCTTGGGAGGTAGTAACAGCTCAGGAGTAAAACCTGAAACATTCTTCTCCTATGTCCCTCTTGCCCCTTTGGTATTAAGGGTGAATATAGTAACTTTTTAACCAACAGACATACAGTCCTGGTATGTTAATAGTTCTCTGAGTTTATTTTCTGTACAGAGAATACCATTGCCTTATAATTTCTCTGTCTGTGTTACAAATGAACTGCTTGTAAAGGACTGTTGTTTCCTTTAGAGTCCTTTCTGGTGGCCTTTGAGGGCATCTAGACTGCTGCTGAGTTAGGGTTGTATCTCCTATAGTGACTTATTTTCTATTTCCCCTTTCTCTTTCTCCAGTTTTCTTCCTCAGGCTGCTGCACAAGACAGTAGCAAACCTGAGACACTGGGCCTTGCAGACAAAGGTGTATTCACTGATGGGGACCAGCTGGTATCTCTTCTGGCCTCTACTGCCTTCTGTTCTCTCTTTTTGTGGGAGGGAGTTTATTTTTGAGTCAGGGTCTCACTATGCAGTTCAGGCTGGCCTCAAACCCAAAGCAAGCTTCCCACCTCAGGCTTTACTTTTAAATATCCTGCTTTTGTGTTGTCTTTAATTTCCTTTTCCTGATGGAGGATACTTATATACTAAGGTGCCTGTAGTTAGTAGTTAGTAGTTACTGGTGCTTGGAGTACCTGGCCTACAAACTTTGCATGTCAGTTCAGAGCACTCCTCCCAGCCTGAACTTTGAGGATGCTTTTTGTAACAGCATCTATCCAAAAAAATAATTCTGCCAGGCGTGATAGTACGTGCTTGTAATCCCAGCACTTGGGAGGCTGAGGCAGGAGGATCAGTGCGAGTTCAAGACCAGCCTGGGATACAAAAGTGAGCTCAAGGTCAGTCTGAACTGCATAGTGAGACCCTGTATCAAAAAACACACACACACAAAAGTAATTCTGAAATGTTTTCTGTCTTTTTGTCTCTGAGTTTGTTTTCCATAAAATTAGAGATTTAGATCTAGGTCAACAGGAGGTGCCCCAAGTCTGGCCCACTGCCTGCTTTGGGTGTGTAATCATATTGGCACATGACTGTACTCACGTATGAATGTGTGGTCAGTGGCTCTGTAGCCAGTATTGCTCTCTAGCCCTTTGCAGAGGTCTGGTCACTTTGGTTCTGCATGAGATTTCCAGGCCCTCTTTGCCTGGAAAGTTCAGTGATGGGCTGAGACTACCAGTAGGCTGGTAGTCTCAATAAGGAGAGAAACTCTAGGAAGCAAGGAAAAATGGCAGTGTTTTAGAGGGAAAACATACTGTAGCTGAAGAGCTATCCAGAGAATTCCTTCCTGATTTTCTTCTCAAAAGAATTCTCTTCAGCCTGGACAAGTTCAAGTAGTTACTGGTGCTTGGAGTACCTGGCCTACAAACTTTGCATGTCAGTTCAGAGCACTTACTTATGGGTAAGTGTTACTATGTTTTTGCTCTTTCAGGTTTGAGAAACCCCCCAAGGCTCTTGGTGGCTGGTCCCTCCAGCGCAGGAAGCAGTGACTCAGATGGTGGCCTCTTTGCTGTCCCTACAACTCTGCCACCAAACAGCCGACATGGAAAGCTCTTCTCACCCAGTAAAGAAGCTGAGCTGACTTTCCGGCAGCACCTAAACTCAATTAGTGTGAGTGCCAGGGCATATTTGTACACCTGGCCTTACAGGATGAGCCCTTTAGGGCTCACGTGCTGTTTTCTTTGCAGATGCAGTCAGACTTCTTCTTGCCAAAGCCCAGGAAACTGCGGAACCGGCATCTGCGAAAGCCATTGGTGGTCCAGGTGAGATATCTTTGCTCAAATTCCATTTGTGTCTTGGCTCTCTTACTGGTCAGTCTGGCCTTGGCACACTGGTATTCTGCATCTTAAGATTTTTAGAGTATAATGTTAGGAAGTTGCTGGCCCTAATTTTCCTCTTATAAATAGAAAAAATAAAATAAGCTTAATGGTGTCTCTAAATAAAAGATAATCTTTGAACAGCATTGGAAATTCACTTGCAGAAAAGACAAAGTTCTGAGCATCTGAGTCCTAAGAATGTCCAGACTTCAGTCTCTTGGAGGACTATCAGAACATGTGTTGAGGAACCAAGCCTGGTGACACATTCCTGTAATCCTAGCATTGGGGAGACTGAGGCACATTGATTGCAGTGAGCTGAGCTGAGCTACACAGTGATACTGATGCCAGCTTAAACTACACAGTGAGACCCTGTCTCAAAGGAAAAAAAAAAAAAAAAAAAACATGCTTATGCACATTTAGTCATTGGAAGCAGTTGGAAAGAGTTTGGATCAGCAAAGACCTAGGTTCTGTGTAACTAAGTGCTAGAGGAGACCCACACATCCTGTGTGCAGCTATAGGATGGATAGAGTATCAGAGAATCTAAGGGAAAAGATATGAGAATACAAGTCTAAAATAATAATGTCCTTAGAAATTTATGAATGTGAGTTCGAGCTGTAGCTCAGTGGTAGAATACTTAGCTAGTATGCATGAGGCACTGGATTTGTTCTCCAGTACTGAAGGAAAAAAGAAATTTATGAATGTGTATTCTGCGGGGAGCATTAATGGGCAAGTTTGTTTTTCCTAGTTTCAAATGTTTTTCTCTTTTGAGGTTAATTCATGTAAAAGTAAGTGTTGAATGGAAGGACTTCGGAAGAAAGGTACATTTCAAGTCTAGATAATTTTTGTTGAGGGTGTCTTCATTCATTTAACTTTATAGTATATTTAATTCTTTGCCCTGGAAGTAGGAAAATCATTATTGTCTAGACACGATCTGTGTAACTTTTTTTTGCAACTCAGTATTGTTTTTATTATTATTATGGCTGGCTCAGCCTGCCCTGGAGGTGGGGCTGGCGCAGCATGTGGTACCAAGGATTGAACCGCAGTCCCTGTGGTTGCCTAAGCTTGCCTAAGCAGGCACTTTAGACTGCTGAGCCATCTCACCATTATTTCCTGTGGGAAATCTAGCCTGACTTGTTCTTTTATTTTTACTATTTATTTAAAATAGCTTTGTGATATATAGTTGATATACCAAAAAGTGTACCCATTTAAAGATGTACCCATATATACAATCTGGTGACTTATAACATTTAGGGGAGATAGAACCATTACTACTCCCAGAACGTCTTGATTGTCCAAAATAAACCATGTACCTATGGACTATCACTGCCTTCCCTCTAGTGTTTGACTGCCCTAATTTATTTTCAGGTTTGTTGCATTTTAGATTTTTTGTTTTTCAAGACAGAATCTCACTATGCAGTCCAAGCTGATCTTGAACTCATGGCTCCCACGTATGAACAATGAGGTGTTCTTTTAACCCAATAGCACAGACTGGCCTCAGACTCTGTGATCCTCTTTCCTTAGCCTCCAAGTGGTTACAGATAGGCACCAATACACCAAACCTGTTTTCTATCTCTATAGATTTGCCTTTCCTAAGTTTTTCCTAACATGAGATCATGTGGTACATGCTCTTTTCCTTTTAATATTTTTAAACATAACAGCCATGTTCATTCCTTTCCATTCTGCCTATGGCTATTTTTGAATCATTGAATCAAATATGGCCCCAGAGCCTGTAATACTTCCCTGGCCCTTTATAGAATAAGTTTACTGATCCATGCCGTAGACTTTGGAGCAAGGCAGGCAAAGAGCATACACAACTGTTAATGGATCCTTCCTAATGGCATCTCCAACAGTACCTACCCTTTGACCTGTGCTGACAGCAGTGCTGTTGGATGGTCTCTGGTCTGAATGCACTTTGAGTTCATATATGATGTTGTGTTCCAGACTGATGTACTTTATAATGTTATTGGTTTGGGTATTTTTTTTGTAAATGTTTTATGACCACTACCAGTTTGAGTAGTTACATTTTTCTCAGCTGGCAGTGATCATGCAAAAGGCACATAACACCTCATTGCTCATGTGTGGGAGCCTTGGGAAAGAGCATCTTCTGTCACAAGCAGTTACATTGTTTTCTTTATCCCAACAATAAAGATGAGGACACCTTTAAACAGGTACATGGGAATCACTTTGACATTCTTTAGTTTTCATTAGGAAAAGTCTAGGTCTCTAGGTTTCAGAGAGAATCCAATATTTTGGATTTGAGACCCACAAGACATAACAGTCCCGATTATCCTACACATCCTTCTGTCTTTAAATCTAAAGCAAGTTCCTTGTCCACTTATACCTGACTTCCTTTTATTTAGAATATTCCTTTTAACCCAGTTTTTGGAGAGAATTTTTTAAGCATTAAGAGTCTTCTCATCACCTTGATTATTTGCATTTTTTTTTCCACAGAGAACACTGCTCCCTAGACCATCTGAAAACCAGTCCCACAATGTGTGTTCCTTCTCCATCCTGTCTAACTCTCCCATAGCTGGTAAGGGCCTGGGCTTCTCTGGGCTAGCTGTCATTCCCACTCCTTACCTGACCATGGCCTCACCTTGGGACAGTGAGTGTTGGCTTCTGGAGCATCACTCCTAGGATTTCTGCTTGCAGTCTACCAGCAAATACTGTGTGTGTCTGTGTTTTGGCTAGCTGTAGCTGAGCCAGGGCAGAGGACTCTTGACAGATAGGGTGTAGGATACATTTCCAGATGTGGTCTCAGCAGGCCCTCTTCACTGAGTTCAACAAAGCATCTGCTGTCCAATTTTGTGCAGAGATGCATCAAGTGTGTCACGGAATAGATATGTTCTTGGGATATGAAGGTTAACCAGAGGCCCTGTACTTTGAAGTGCATTTTACACAGTGAACATATAAGTGGAACGTATACTGTGTTATTTATCTTTTTTTTTTTTTAAATGTCTTCCTGTTTCTAATCTTCTATTGATTATTTTCTCTTGTAATTTTTTTTTAGACAAGGTTTTGTGTTGTAGTTCAGACTAGCCTTCAACTCGCTATATAGCCTATGCTGGTCTCGAACTTGCAGTTATCTTTGTGTCTCATCCTCCCAAGTGTTAGGATTACAGGCATGTGCCCCTCAGCCCTACTCTCATGCTTACTTTTCAGCTGTAGAAGGCAAGCTAGAACCAAGTTGCAATTGGCAGTCTTAGTCCAAGGTTAATGCACTGGTTGACTCTAAGGAGCCAGCACTTCATTGAAGGGGCTTGTCACAAAGGCCATTCTTAGAAGATGATAGTGGTCAATACAGACTTTCAGCAGCTCTTGGAAGATACAGTGGTGCCACCAAGCAGATCCCATACCTGTACTCCCTGTTGGGCACCTGGGTAACGTCTGACTCCCCAAATTAGCAAATATTTGGAAACTTGTTTGGTTTCTCTGATCTCATCTGCATCTATAAAGGAAACCTGTTGCAGCACCATTATGTGTTCTAAAGGTATAGATAGGTGTATGGATTTATCTTTCCCTCACAGGGAGAGGCTCATTCCGGCCCATACAGTCTTCTCTGACCAAAGCAGCCCTGTCTCGGCCGATCGTGCCCAAGGTCCTTCCGCCCCAAGCCACAAGTCACCTTGCCAGTGAGTCTATAAACTTAATGGTGATAGCTATTTGTAATATTTTCTTTTTCTCCAAACTATAATAGCTCATTAACCTTTAAGGAGAATGTCTGGCTCTGCATTGACATGAGAAGTGAAGGGGAGCTGTCTTGGGCTTTGTCTACATACATCCTGAGCTGTCATGGAACAGAGGTTTGAAATGTGTTGCTTCTGTTGCCAGGTGCAATTGACCTAGCTGCTCAAAGTGCTGGCATTATCCCTGGAAGCCCCTTACCAGTCTTGGAGACAGAGGGTTTATCTGGCATCTCTCCGCTGTCTTCAGATGAGGTGACAGCTACTGTCTCAAGTCAGGACTCCACCGCACCCCATGAGAATGGAGACCCTGTCCCCACCATGGGGGTGAGTATGTTGTTCAAAAGGGCTGTTTAGTGTACCCCACTACCTTCTGAAGTGGAAACCAGTCCAAGGAGCTGGTACCATGCTAGATCTAGCTCTGTCTAAAGATGGGTTAGGTTTTTTTTTTTTTTTTTTCTGAGCTGGGGATGGAACTCAGGCCCTTGCACTTGCCAGGCAAGCACTTATTCTACTGAGCTATCTCCCCAGCCCCGGTTAGGTTTTTTAAGTTAGAGGAGCTACTATGTCAGGAGGCCAAGGTGCAAATGAGTGCTGTGGTGTGCAGATCAAAAGAGGTGAAAGGACTTTCTTATATCTAGGTGTCATGACACGTGGCAATCTTGCTCTGAAGTACAACAAAGTTAGGTAGCAGTTCAGCCCATGGCTCCCTGCTTAGGAGTCACTGACCACTTCTTGTGCCTAAGTGGAGAATTTGGTTATGGCCCTAACTACCTCTCCTTCATGATTCTCCAAGTGCTCATGTTTCTTAACCTCTCTGATAACTACCTGGGAAGAGTGGGTGAGTTGGCCCCATATCTGAAATTACAGAACTAACTTCTTAATGGGACTTGAATTTTCTCTTTGAAACCAAAAAAAAAAAATTTAAATGTGATTCCACAGCTTTTTCAGCTAAGAGCATAATCTGTTGCCTATATCTCTGGTGAGAGGGCAGGGTGACTGAACAGCTCTTGTTCTGGAGTTCAGTTTAGTGAGCACTTGGGGGCACAGTTCTGGCATATCACATGTGGGCTGCTCACTGATCTTCCCGATGTTTTTGTAGGATACAAATGACCCATTCATCAACATCCCCCCAAGGCCAGAGCAGGAGCCAGTGGCGGACAGTTTCCAGGTAGAGTATGCTTTAAAGCTGCAGAGTGAAGTAGCTACCTCAGGACCCCCTCTAGTGCTGAGTCCTTACTCTCCTTCCTTAAAAAGAGACCTTGGCATTCATTAATTCAGTTATTTCTACCTACCTGATATACATCCTGATGAATGAATGAATTCAGCTGTCTTCTAGCTCTCACTTCATTCAGATCTTGTTCTGGAAAGACTGGTTCTGGGCCAGGGAGAAAGGCCATCAGCTAGTGGCTTCCCAGTTCTTGCTCTGCCTTTGTTTTTCCAGTTGAGTCATTGGTAGCAATGCAATCAGTCCCAGTGCCTGCCTTTTTGACTCTGAAGTTACAAGTAGTTTTGGGAATAGATCCCCGATTATGTCCTCACTTGAAAAGATAAGGAAACCCTTGTACCCATTGCAGCCATGAAGCTATGAGGATCGGAGGTTGAACTATGAAGCTGAGGCTGTGAAGGCTATTTTGGGTTTTTTGTGGCCACTTGTATCTGAATAATACCTATTTCTTGGCAGGGTTCGTCTGTTCTCTCTTTGTCTGAGCTGCCCAAAACTCCTCTCCAGAACGGTCTCTGCACACCTTTATCCTCATCAGATGGCTCCAGCACCCGGCTCTCCCCACCTAATGTTTCTGCGCTGCTGGACATCTCTCTGCCTGGCCCACCTGAAGATGTACTCTCACAGGGAGAGCCTGCAACACAGATCAGCGACTCCATCATTGAGATTGCAATTAGTTCTGGCCAGTTTGGTAAGAGCAGGTCTTGCTTACCCTTTCTGGTTCCAGGTTTCCCCCAGGCCACAGTGATCAGATAAGCTTTGAGGGGTCCTGCCCTGATGAATTTTTTCCAAATGTAGTAGAAAGGTTCCATTTTAGCTCTTATTTTTGAGCACTAACTGTGTGCCACTGATGAGGTGCCATTGCTCCTCCAGGGCATGTGATACATATAGAATTGAGTCTGCCAATGGTCTGGTAGTATTACTTTTAACCTTGAGATGAGAGCAAGGTGGCCCATGAAGTGCTCTGTGGCCCAAGGATCAGCCGGCATACCTTTCTGGTTGACTATGAGTATGGCAGGCAGCCTGTGTGGGTTTTATGGTGCTCAGCAAGTAACCAACCTTGAAGCTTTCAGGATTTTGGAACCACTCACTTTCTGTGGTGTTCCTTGAAATATTGTATGACTGTTGCTCACTATTGTGAGGCATTTGGTTGAAATGTAAATTTGTAGTGATTAGCACCAGGCCACCATTGCATGTGAGCCTAAGTTTCTGGGTAGTTGATTAGGAATAGTTTATACTTCTTCAAGGTGCCATGCCAGATGTTAGGCCTTATGTGAGCATAAGGCCTGGCTCCATCCATGGTAGTTTTACTGAGTGGCAAACTGAATAGCAGTTCTTTTGGAGAATGTAGCTGTCATTGCTGTATTCTGTATCGTGTCCTTCCTATATAGCACAAAGCCATCCTGCAAGCTCTACTGTCCTTGTCTATAGATTACAGCAGGATGAAGTTGGGGCACAGTGAGCCCAGCTTAGCAGTACACAGCACCTCCATCACTGCCTCCTCTTTGTGCATTGGAGAAGGGTGTGTGTGGTTTTTTGTTGTTGTTGTTATTTTTACTGTTTTGGGGGGAATTTTTCAGGTGTTTTGAGACAATTTCCTTTATGTAGTTCAGGCTGGCCTTGAATTTTTAGCCAAGGCTAGCACCAAACTCTCAATGATACCCCTGCTTCCACTTCCCAAGTGCTGAGATTATAAGGTTGTGCCACCATACTCAGCCTAGGGAAGTCTCTCTGACCCAGGATTTTGGTTTCCAGGTGAAGGAGTCCCTCTTTCTCCAGCAAAACTGAATGGCAGTGACAGCTCCAAGAGCCTTCCCTCCCCATCTAGCAGTCCCCAGCCCAACTGGATTGCCTCTCCTACCCATGATCCCCAGTGGTATCCCAGTGACTCTACGGACTCCTCACTTAGCAGCTTGTTTGGTGAGTTTCTGTATTCACTAAGATATTCTGAAGTGAATGTTGCAGCACCATTTGCCACACATGTGAGAACGTAAGGATGCTGTACCTGTCCTCTCCTACCTATTTTCCTCAGTACCAGTGTGAGGAAAGGAGTATGCAAAAACAAAAGTCACACACAGCTACTATTTCCTGCATAGAAGCACCCCTATTTACACATCTAAGTTTTATAGAATGCTGAATGTTCAGAGATGGTTATAGAATAGACAGCCTCAAAGAAGGGCATACTGTATACACAGTGAACTTGAGTCACTTAAAACTGTGGAGCTTGTATCTGATGACCCAGGAGCTCTCAAGGATTCCAAGTCTAGGATGTGGGAGGGAACCATCCCACCATGAATGAAAGGTTCTTATGATCAGATAAAGCAGAACAGACATGAGCAGTCACATGCAAATCATGAAAAGTTAGGACAAGCTTTAGTGTCTGTCAGGAAATGGCACAGAGAATTAAACTTTTGTGTGTGACAAGGTAGCAACCAGAAAGTGCACCACTTTAGAGCCCCTGGAAGATGATGAGAAATCATTTGAGAAAAGTTGAGTTACAGTATGGTGTTGTCATCTAATCCCTTCAGGCAAGCATGAGGGTAGAGACCTGGAGGGGGCCTGGCCTGGCTGCCTCCAGCCCTCAGGACCTTCAGTAGGCTCAGGGGTATTGTCCTTGGCATTCTCTGCAGCCAGCTTCATCTCTCCAGAGAAGAGCCGAAAGATGCTCCCAACTCCCATTGGATCTAACAGCGGCACTTCCTTGCTTGGTCCCAGCTTGTTGGATGGAAACTCACGGGACTCTTTTGTGTCCAGGTCCTTGTCCGATGTTGCAGAGGTATGTATACTACTATGCCCCTGAACTTGAAGGCCCATCTTGTCCCAGAATGCCTTGTCCTTCCTGAGATCTGTGTAATATCAGGAGACACCATGTACAAATCTGAGTCCATGACTGCTTTAAGATCTGCCAGCTGTGAAGTCAACAGCAGACTTAAGTAACAGCCGGCCCTGAAGACATCAGAATCAGGGAAGCCTGAAGTCAGGGTGGAAAGTGTGGTCTCTGAAGGTAAGTGGAACCGAGATATAGCACATCCTGTCCTTCAGCTCTGTGACCTCAGGCTCCCTTAGTTTGCTGATGTGTGAGATGCAGTACAATTGTATAAGAGAAAGAGATAATTTTAAAAGTTTGTGTCATCACCACCCCATTACAGCAACAGGAAAACCAAGGAGCATTTTCATGGTCCTATGCCACAGCCATGGTCCAGCAGAGCTTAAGAGTTCCACAGAAGAGCCCTATCCATTTTCCACTGGCACCTCTCCCACATTCAGGTAGTGATGGGAGGAGTCACGTTGTAGTAGATACTTGATAAAAAGGCATGATTTTGCGGGCCAGGGCTTTGTTCCTCTTGTTCTCAGATGGCCTAGCTGTTCTTGCAGCCACCCAGAAATCCCTCCTGTTGTTTGTATGTGTCTGTGGCCAGTCTGCTCTGCAGGGGCACAGCTGGTGGGTGAAGTGAAGATAGATGCATTTAATTGGTTTAAGGGGCAGAGCCTTAGTTGCCATAGAGAGACTTGAGCAAAGCATGTAACTAGAAAGGAGAGGATCCTGAATCTAGATTGCTACTTGGATTTAAACCTGTTGCCAAATTCCTAGAGCAATACTTCCCAAACTGGTCCCCAGGATTTCAAGGCCTTGATAGGTGTTATGCAAGGTTCTGTATTCAGGCACTTGAGGGAAATCATGGGCCAACCACAGTTCAAAACCATTCTTTCCCATGGCTCCCTAGCTTCTCATGTCTGTTATGAATCTAGAAATGATAAGTTTATGGGAAAGCTTTGGAGAGTTTTGAGCAAGCCATGATGATGCAGTAGTTTCAGTGAGGAAAGTACCCAGGAGAGAGCGGAAGTTTAGGAACAGAAAAGTTTTTTACTGTGTGTTCGAGACCAACATCATAATGTTGACTCACAACTCCCAAATTGTCAGCTCCCAGTCCAGTAGGCCTCATGTGAGCCATTCTGGGTGATTCCCAAGCCTGTCTGGAATAATCAAGGTGATGTTAAAACAGATTTTAGAGGGAAAGCATCCTTCGACACTGAAAGATACTGCAACTATAGTGCTCCTTCATTTGCAAGGGGACATAGCTCAATGTAGAGTGCTTGTCTAGAATGTGTGCGGTGTCATGCATAAGCTTCAGCATCAAGAAAGAAAGAAAGAAAGAAAGAAAGAAAGAAAGAAAGAAAGAAAGAAAGAAAGAAAGAGAAAGGAAGGAAGGAAGGAGACAATTAATTGGAAAAAGAATAGAATAAAATGATAATTATATATATATATATTTTAATAAATATATAAATAAATTTCAAAATTGTCAGCTCCCATTTGGACTTTACCTCCAGGTTATATAGTTTTCTGGTTTCATAGTAACCACATTACCTTATTTTCAGCAATTTTATAAGAATGTCACACAGTTGCCACAAGGTTTACATTTGTCACACACTGTTGATCCATCTGCCTTTCAAGGGGCATTGAGGTTTAATGTTTGTCCTGTTTTCTAGATTGTTCTGTTCCTATTTTATGACCCTGGTTTTCTCTAAGTGGGTTTATGGTTAGCTACATGGGAGGAAGTGAGGGACTGAATTTAAGTGAACTTAAGTGACTCTCCCTTAAAAAGGAGTCTCTTTCCCCCATCAGTGATATGATTAAGAATTTTAGCCAATGTAAATGTAGATATCATAACTTAATGATTTCTCATGACATAGTAATATCACT
>PVKN010010836.1:0-22210 GCA_004027915.1 Capromys pilorides
TTGCCTTCCCTTTGTCTGTCCTCTGCTTTGAACACTTCCCAACATCAACCAGTTCTGCTATCCAAGTCTTTACCACCCTCTAAGACCTGACCCAGAAAAGCCAGCCTGGTATGAGCAATGCCCTGGTTTGTAGCCTACAACTCCTGGGCACATGTACCCCTGTAGTCACATAATGTGCCGTATTTTGAAGATTCTCTCAAGGGTTTTAGTTCTTCTGCCTTATCAGATTGGTAGGTATGAATAGCAGGTATTATTTTCTTTTCTTCTGAAGGTCAACCAAAGCACTATTTCACCTTCTGGTCTTGCTGAGACCTTCTCCAGTGGGCCTTCCTTAGTGCTCTCTTAGAGATATCATCTCAGCGTGTCTTTAGTTATTTCCCCAGTCACCTCCAGGAGAGCCAAGGACTCCTCAGAGCTATAGGACTGTGGCTTCATGTGTCCTCTGCTTTGATTACTTCCGAACATTAATCAGTTCTGCAAAAATCCAAGTCTTTACCACTTTGTAAGACTTGACCCAGAAAAGCCAGCCTGGTATGATAAGAGTTCTGGACAGCTGACTCAGTTCCAAGACCTGACAGTTCTGAGGAACTATAAAAGGAAGGATTGTGGCAGGATTATCTGAGAAATAAGGTGCTCCTGGGCATAAAGCTACTCTGCATGTCACCATCTTAAGATATGTGGCTCTTGGTTGTTGGTGGACAAAGCAGAGTGCTGGAACTCACAGAAAGAGGCCTGATCCAATCTCAGTGCCTGTTTTGTTGTGGTGTTTGATGGCACCTGTGAGGAACAAGGTCTCATTTGCTCAGCTCAGCTGAGCTGTCTGAAAGCCAAGTAGACCTGGCATGTGCTTCCTGGGGAAGATTGAAGGTCACTGGCTAGTGTTTCTCATCCTCACTGTCATTAATAATTTTGATGTGCTGTTCTTCCACTTATGTATGTGAGCAACTCCATCTGTATTTCTCTACTTCCCACCTGCCAAACAGAGAAAAATGACACAAAGTATGGCAGGTTAAAGTTAGGGACCAAGGAAATTAATGGCATCAAGGTGACTCTAGGAAGGCAGCTGCCCTGGAAGAGGCTCCCTTTATATGAGCCAATATGCAGGTGGAAAGTGATTCCTTAAGTGATCATAAATAGTAACATGGACTGATTAAGTGGGAAAAAATTCACCTGGTTCTTTTGGCAAATCAGCTCCCTGAGATGTCTAAGTGGAGGAGCACTGAGGTGTAGCTAAATACAACTGTTAATTGTAGCTCAAGCAACTGGAGAAAATAGTCCCCTGAATGTTAGCTGGACCAACAGACTTATAAATTAACAGTGAACTTGCCACCAATAATAAAACACTGTTCTTGCTGAGTTAACAAGGATCTGTTTGCATGCAGTTGACTTGGGTTAGACACTGCACAGAGTACTTCAGAATAACAGGGTAGAAAGAACACTGGGCTGGGAATCAGAAGACCTGGGTTTTAGTACTGTCCTGCCACACTTAACTGTGTGGTTGGGGTGAGTTACCCCCTCTCTCTGGGCCAACTATACTGGCCTGCAAACTGATATGGTGAGGCTTAGAGGAGCTCAGCATTGCCTTCCAGGCTGAAAGCTTGAAGCCACGAATATTTCTGGGCAATTTATGGGCCAGTCACACAGATGGAGCTCTTCCTGTTTCACATCTGGCTCTTGCAGTGGATTCCTTTTGCAGTTAAAGCATAACACTGGGGTGCACCAGTGATGTGTTCTGTACAGCCCTGGAACCTTTTGGAGATCAATACAGCCAAAATTATATTCATGATAAAACTAAATGCTGTTTAACTTTGTCACTGGGCGACCACGTGCACTGACGTCACCAAAGCAATGGCAGGCACAGTTAAATTAATTGAGCCATAGACGTCACCTTCATGGCTGGGTGCTCACAGATGCAAGGGGAAGCTGGATCTACTTTGGAATCTTAACTCTTGATCTCACTTTTTTCAAGATTCTTTGTAAGAATAAGAGAAGTGCACATAAAACCCTTGATTCCATTGTCAAAGAGCAGAGGTTATCTCAAGAAAAAGCTCTGTGCAGCTGTTTGAATGCCAGGCTGATCTAGCAAGGCACTTTTGATGGGAAACATTATGACTTTTACTTTAAGAAACGACTCACAGTCTCTGATACCCTGGTGCTTGGCAACACTATTCTCAGAACAAAATGAGCAGGTAACGTAAAGGAAGACGAGTGACTGTGTTTTTCTTGCTAGTGATAAAATCTGAACTTTCAAGAGTAAACTAGAATTTTTGAAAATTGGCATCTGCTGTTCTGATCTTTTGTTTCTTTGTTTGTTTTGTGTTTTTGAGACAGAGTCTTGCTATGCAGCTCAGGCTGGCCTTGAGTTAACTTTTGTAGCCCAGGCTGGTCTCAAACTCACACTGATCCTTCTGCCTCAGCCTCCCAAGTGCTGGGATTACAGGCGTGCACCACCACGCCCGGCTGCTGTTCTGATCTTGGTAGCTCCCTAGTACTTACATTTTTTTTCTATTAAGATTTTGATATCACTTAGTGAGATGTATAAAAATTTAAGAACGGTTTAAAGATTTCCCAAATGCCTACTGTGTGTTGTTATGAAGACTCACATAGGTAAAGATCAAGGAAAAGTTCAAAATAAACTAGTGTATTTTAAATGATATAGCAGAGCTGGAAAAGCTTATTGATAATGTTTTTATATTCCACGTTGCTCCTGACCTTTTGGAAGCCAGCCCTGGCCACATTTTGGTGACATATCAAAGAAGAACACTTGCAGCTGTCTAAAAAGGTTACAAAAGTGCTCCTCTTTTCTCAACTCTGTGTAGTAAAATAAGGCTAACATTCTATCCCATGCATTCATCAAAATAACAGATTGCAAGAGACTAGTTCAGAAGCACATATTAAGATGCTCATGAAAAATAATCACAAAATAATTCTCATCTGCAGTGATCCTGTTTTCTCTTTCCCCTTGCACAGGGGAAATTGGGTGTCTGGGAAGAAGAGATGCTCCTAAGCAGTGGTAGATATGGAACATCTACAGTGTGGTGGGGTGTTATGGTTTGTGTGTACTTGTCCCCTCAAAGCCTCACACTATCACTGGAGAGGGCTTCTAGGGTTTGTGATTAATTCATAATCCAATGCTGTGCTGATGTATGTAAATGCTGTTGGGATTATGAGTGGGAGGGCTATGCCCACCCTGGGGCAGATAGCCTGCAGGCAATGTAAGGAAAGGAGAGAGGCTGCCTCTGTACTGCTGCTGCGGCTCCTCCCTTTCTGCTCTTGCTGTTTTTCTGTTTTCTGCCACCATGAACTGCTCTCATGGAGTTCTGCCTCAAGCCAGCCAAGTATGGACTGAAACTTCCACAAACTGTGAGCTAAATAAACCTTTCCTTCCTTAATTTTAGATTACAGATATTTTGTCCTAGCAAAGGGAGAAAGTAATGGAGACATGGGGGTACAGTGCTGAAAAGGAGTGAGTCTAGAACTTCAGTGTCAAGGGTAAGGAGCCTAATATAAGATAATGCCATGCTTCACACTAAATTTTTTGTTTCAAAAACTTTTATCTGAGCACATAATGGGTTTATTATTATCTTTAAATGAATTAATAGTTTCTATAACTTTGCCATTTAGTTTGTAATACAATACCTAACAATAGACGTAACTCACAAAAACAAATGTCAGTTCTTTGTGTCAATAATTTTTAAGACTGTATGTGATGATAAAATGGGTAATACATCAACTATTGTGAACCAGCTATTCTTGTTTTCAAAATCTGTAACACGTGTATTGTTGTATGATACTGTTTCTGATTTTTGTTCTTGCTTTTATTTTTATTCTTCAAAACAAAATAAAATAAAAATAAAACCCAATAATTTTTAGGATTGTAAAAGGATTCCAAGACCAAAGTATTTTAAGAACTCCTGATTTGGATGAGAGCAGAGACAACAGAACTACATTTACTGAGTAGCCCTACACTTCAGCCTCTGTAAAAACAAGAAACCATCACGGCAGATGTGCCAGGGACACCTGATTCTTCTCAAGGTAGCAGAGCATCTAGACTAAGCTAGCACAGAGGTCAGCATGGGTGACAAGAGACCAGTAGAAGCACCTTGCTGGGCACGTGGGCTTGCCCTTGCTGAGGGCAAAGTGACCTTGACTTAAGCTCATCTGCTATTCCTCAAAAAATTACTGTCTAGAAGGGAAGAAGGACATAGTTGACACTTTCATTAGAGGAACTTGGGAAATATACACAGGGGTATGTGAAGTCAGTGAAGAGGAGGCTCAGGTAGGTGCAGGGATAGGACAGAGGTACAAAATCATTTGGGCTGAGTCTCAAAGGATGAGAAGGAATTTGGTCCCTGAATATGAGAGAGGTCCTGTGTCCCTAAGGTCCTCAAGGGGTGGTCTGAGCAAAGACCCTGAGCCTTGAAACAGCAGGGCATATCTGAGGCAGACACAAGAGCATGAGGGAAAAATGAAAACCACACCAGATATACATCCCAAGGAAACAAACATCATGCCCTCAGTGCAATCAAGACATTTTAAAAATCAAGGTATAGCAGCTCTGCTAACACTCAGGGTTCTATTTTTAGAAGAAAAGCACAGGCTGGTTTATAATTTATGTATACTCACACAAAGTACCTGTTTTAGAAAAAAAATAATGACTTAGCCCTCCTGTCTCCATGTAAGATAAAAAGATCCCTCCCTCTCTTTCCCTTTCTCTTCATATTTATAAAAGGTTCCTATAATGGTGCTGGGGAGGAGAAAATTATGGGCCTCAAGGAACAATCTAGAACTTTCCCAAAAAGGTCATGTGGTTAGTTTAGCTGTTTTGCACCATGGCAGATGATGCTTTTTTTTTTTCCCCAATCAGATCAGTTGGCCAAGATGGTTAATTGCTAAAGCAGGATATCAAAACTGCCACTATGTTATACCAAAGCACTCTGGACAGGAGACCCTGCCAGTTAGGTTAAATGAAAGAGAGAGAAGAGAAAAGGGAGATTTTCTAATAATATGCAGTGCTAGCAATCCTCGTAACAGTTGAACTGATCCCAGAGGTACTCCAACATTTGTCGGCCCATGCTAGTGAAGACAACCTGTGCTTCCTATTGGTTACTGGTAGGTGGCAGAGGCAGCTTGCCTGACACACAGAAGGGGCTCTGCTTCTAACAGAAGACTAATTGAAATGTTTTTTATTCCAGGGGTTCTGGGTTTAAATCCCAGAACCCCGCAATATTCTGTGCTGACACAGGGTGGCCCATGTGTTAGTATGGTTTCTCAGCTACACAGAAGATGGGAATCGAAAGCTGTTTTTCTCTTTCTGTATTTTGTTAAGCACAGAACTTTCACATTGTGCTATATCCCAGACCTTCGTTTTATTCTGAGACCAAGTCTCATTACGTTGCTAAGACATGCACAGTAGGCTTGAACTTAGTCTCCCTGTCTCAGCCTCCTGAGTGCTGGAATGACCAATGTGCACACCTGTCTTGGCTGTTTGCTGAGCCTATGGATGGCCATTGGCTTGCCTATCTTCTCCCTCAGGGCCTGCTGAGAGTTCTTACCAAAATCACAACTGGAAAAAGTTCAACTCTTTTAGTGTTTATAGTCTAGGTTTTCAATGCCAACTTTTATCAGCTCTGTTTGTGTTAATGGTTCTCCTTGGCACTCAGAGCAAGCAGATACCAACAGGCATCAGGAACTCTTCCTGCCAGGAGAGTCAGCAGGTCTAGCAATTCTCCACCATTCTTGGTTATTCTTGCTGATACCCACTTTCAGAGCTATCACCCCTTACCACTGGTCACTTTTGGCATCAGTGATTTTATTGTTATCAGCTCTTTCTGTACCAGCTCAGCGTGCTCTACTTAAGAAAAAGAATGACAAATGGACCCAAATATTCCATGCAGCAAAGTGGAAACAGTACACAGGCTGAACTGTGGAGAGTATGGGGAAGCTGCATATGAAGGAAAGCAGGCAGGCTGGCCCATCTTCAGTGTCAAATGTTCTATGTGGTCATTGGTAAGCAAAAAGGCCTCAGGGATGAAGTTGTGCTGTGAAGCAGAATCACTCAGAACTGTTGCAGATAGAGTCATGAGAGAGAGTCTGTGGGGAGGGACTGGGGTACAGCTGAGACAGAGGTTGATGAACTGCTTTTGACTAGAGCAAAGCTGGGTCAACTGGTGTCTGCTCTCGGTACTCCTCCTTGTTAATTACAACATAGATAACTCTAAAAATGTTTCACTTTCAGTGTTCTCAATGAAACACTGAGATCTACTTTCAACCCCATTATAGACTTCTGCTTTTATTGTGCATAAATAAAAGGACAGTCTGTCTTAAGTGTCTCTGCCTCCCCATCAGAGAGGTCAGGTACCACCTGGTCCCAGATTTCTTTGTAATGTATGTCTAGTTTTTTTCTTAATCTCCTGTTACTCCCTCTCAAGACCCTACTAACTGTGCTGGTATCAGCAGTATCTGTGTCCAAAGCTTCCTGCAGCTGAAGAAAATATCTCTCAGAGTGGCCATGGGTACCTTGATGCATCTGGTCTAACTCCAAGACATTTTAAGGCAGCTGTAACAGAAAAATAAAGAGTACCTCTTGTGGAGCTTCAATCCTCCTCTCCTGTCTCAAAGCCTAGACAGTTGTTTGTCCAGACAGGGGCAGATGAAGCAGAGGATCTCCTGCTTGGAGACCTGGGTTTACCCTCCTCTCACCAACAATGTAAGGGAGCTGGTGTGGAGGTCTGTGGGTAGGTATGACTAGAGTGTGTGTGTATGTGGGGGGTAGCATGGCCACATATCCCCACAGAGCCTTGGTGTTCCCTTTGCACACTGTCTACGTAAGCAGCCTGACAGGGAAGCCTCACCAATCAGCTTCTAATCAACTAGAGTACTGGAGGACCCCACCTATCAGGCCAGGAGGCAAGTACCTTGGGAATGGTTCTGTTACATGGTCCAGAGGCCTCACCATGGAGGTTGCTACAAAAAAACTGGTTCTCATTTTACCAAGACAAGTGCAGTCTGTAGGCACCAAGCAACAGATACATGTGTATGGGACACTGTGAGAGAGCGTGTCACTTACAAAACACACCAATGTCAGATATTTGGGCAGGACAACAGCTGCACATAGAAACTCCACCTCACCCTTTTCTCTCTGTCTAGGCAGACAGATGCAGCAGTCAGTACAGCCCTGACCCTGAGTCACCTCAAAGCTGTCTTGTTCACAGGCCACCAGAAGCCAGCAATTGAAGCAACACAGCTACAGTAATCATCACAGTCACTGGTAGAGAAGTAGGTGGCAGCTCCCCTTCATATTCTGGGCGCTGCATGAACAGTAACTCATTTAACTAGCAGCAGCTGATGTGATATTTAATAAGCAAGCTAAGTTGATAAAGCAACTTACCTGTGTCTAGAGACTAATAATAAAACAAACCTTATGGCACCCACTCAACCCTGCTGGGGCAGCAAGCAGATCCAGCCTTCCTGGAGGAGGCGGTGACTGAGGCCCACCTGCCCATGTGTCATGCCCAGGTTGGCAGTGCTTGTTCTGTCTAGGCAGTGATGAGTAGGGCATGTGAGATAAGTTGGGTGGAAACTGACAACTGTTCACAGTCTTGTTCTGATTAAGGGTAGGGGTTCCCATACTTAGCACATCTGTCCAAACATACCTTTTATGATTCACTAAGAATCCCCCTTTTAAAAAAAATCATGTCTGTACCTGATGCCAAATCCTCCCTCCTTTCCACCTTCCTGACCTTCTCCAGATAGGACCATGGCATAGAAAACCATCTCCTGGCTTCCCCAGTGACTCATGTGAGGCAGAACCTATCCCAGAGCCCCATTAACTGCATGTGCAGGACTGCTCTGTCTCACTTTGCCCTGACTGGCTCAGAGGCCTGCCACCCCACCCTACCATCCCTACACTGTAAGAAAAAAGCAAGACCATCACCAAGCTGTCTGGACTTTCTCTTGGCTCTGCTGTCTTATCCTACACTGTCTAGTGACCCACCCAACTTCTCTTTTTTTAATATATATTATGGCTGGCTGAGCCTGTCCTGGGGGAGGACTGCCACAGCATGTGGTGCCAGGGATCAAACCATGGTCCTTGCTGTTGCCTAAGCTTGCCTAAGCAGGCACTTTAGACTGCTGATCCATCTTGCTGGCCCCTAACTTCTCCTGAATATGCCAGTCTTTTTCACTGGAAATGACCCTACCTCGCCCAAGGCCTTGATGCCTGTCTCTTCTCTCTCAGCTAGATTTTACCTCTAGATTTGGTCTCTCTACAGCTTCCACTCATCATGGACTATCACAATATATGTCAAGTGCTACCCAAAAATTGGAAGTATGATTTTGCTAAAACAATGAGGAGTGAGTGACTTTTGTGTCCCTGGAATTTTGTCCTCATAAAGCTAGTACTGGAGGTGATGAAGACAGAGGTCCTAACATTGTTATCTGAGCCAAATGTCCTTCCCTGGTCACTTGTCCCCTATGTGGCCCATAGGACAAGACTTCCCAGAAAGCAAGCTGGTAGAGTGTAGACAGAGACAACACCAGGGCCAGAAATATGTGTGTTGGGACAGCCTTGCACCTGGGGAAATATGCTCCCTAGATACCCAGGAAGAGGGCATTCTTTGACACACAAATCTAAAGAATAGCTTCATAGTACATCTGATAAAGAAGGACATTAACCCAAATCATCAGGGAAGGGAAAATAGGACAACAAGACTCTCATTACCAGCCACGTCTACATGCGCATGGAAATGCCTGAAGACTTTCCAGTGACCTTGTATGTAATCCATCAGGAGAACATAATGGAGAGAATGGTGGGAAGAACCTTGCACTTGGGTCAAAGAAGTGATAGATATTTGAGCTAAAGTTAGATTATGACAAGAAACCTGTTTTCAGCTGGAGTGCGATATTCATGTGGGAGAGGAAACAAGTCTCTGACAAACTAGAAATAGACAGAAACGCAGTTGACAAGAGCCTTCTGGGTGAGGGCCTTCATGGGGAGGAGTCTGGGTCTTCTTACAGATCTGTGGAGCCCTGGGAAGGTTTTCACTTGGAGGAGGAAGTGATAGGTCCATATCAGAAAATAAGGAACACCTGAAGAGGAAAGAGGAGACTGTGGAGACTCTGAAAGAAATGGTAGCAGTGGCAGTAAAGACATGAAGATGGTTTTGACCAGGAAGAGGGAGGTATCAGAAACAGTTTGGGCACTTGTGGAGAGGTCATCTTCACCAGGCTTTAGGTGGAAGAAAAGCAGGCTAAACTGGAGAAGGAAATGGAGGATGGACTCTGAGGGGAATGTTGGTGAATGGTAGGACCACTGAGCTCCATGGGGGAGAGAAGCCAAGCAAGCTTAGGGTTGTTTTTTAAAATTTTATTTTATTTTTTAAAATCTATTTAGTACAGGGTCTACAGAGTCTAACTATGTAGCTCAGATGCATAGTGATTCTCCTGTTTTCAGCCTCCCAAGTGCTGAGATTACAGGCATAGGCCACTGTGCCCAGTCTCAATCACCATCTCAGTGGGCCCTGGGGGCAGGGCAGTTGGGAATTGAACACCTATCCTTGCATCTGCTCAAGAAGGCATTTTAGTCTGCTGAGTTATCTGGCCAGCTCTAGGATTGGTTTTAAGACATGATAAATTTCAATATTAGTAACATAAAACATGAAGTTATTGCATCTCCCAAGAACTGTGGCTTTTTCCCTGAAGTTTTACAGGGAAACTCATCAGGAAAATTCATAGAACTATATATCATTTTCAATGAATGATCACTTATCTATCCATTCAATCCAACATGTACATCCTTGGGTATCTCAGGAGGCTTCCCATGGCCTTCACACAACCAACTTGTTGAGGGCCCTCATAATATGTCATCTTTATTCTTAAAATTATCTTTTGTAGCAGACACAGGCACAAAAAAGCACAAAAGAGAACAGCACATTCCCCCCACTCCCCGCATCCCCCAGTTCAGCAAATGCCCCAGAAGGTGGTGCTAGCCAAGTTGTTGAGTCTCACCCCAATTTAGGCCCAGCCTTGGTTTTCCTACCACTTTTGGGCTGGATAGGAATTTTTAATTTCCTGTACCAGAAAAGTAGGATGCCACGCCAAGAGGAGCAGGAGCTAACTGTTCACATGGGGTCAGCGTGTCATCACACCAGAAAGTGACAGGCCAGGGTAGGGATCTGACAGTGCCAGGCAGCTCTCTTTTTTCCTGGACTGAGTCTGGAAGGCAGGCTAGAAATAGTCTTTTCTTTATGTCTTTGATTTTATACTTTGTCATGTATGACTTGAGTCTCTGTCTTTTCTGTCTTGTAATCAGTTATGGACGATGTCATCAAAGCTTCAGCTGCTGAGTTCTAAGACTCCTCTTTCAGGATTATTTCTATTGCTCTTCTTAGCTTGTCCTAGCTTCACCCATTTTCAGCTTTTTAAATTGGATACCCAACTGCCCAACCCACTTCCACATCTTCATCTTCAGCCTTAAGCATCAGGTACTGCAAATCTTCTTTGGACACTAGTTCCATTCTGCAGATGGGATGCAGAATATTTTCTTTGCTTATAATTTCCAAGCAATTGTTCAGGTTGAATTTTACGGTTTCTCTGATCCCTAGTTCATTAAAGGGAGTTTTAAAACTCACACTGTTGTTGGTGCTGAGGATTGAACTCAGGACCTTGTGCTTGCCAGACAAACACACTTATTCTACTAAGCTAGCTCTCTTTACTTCCATTCTTGTTGCTAATTTCTAACTTTACTGAAATGTTATTAAAGAAAATGATACCACAGGAGAATTTTATTTCTCACACAATTTTGAGGTCTCTGTAAACCATAAGAAAAATTTTGAGGAATGATGCACATGGTCATGCAATGTGAAATATTTGTCAAATATTTCAGTTTTCTTTCATGTATGCTCTCTATGTTCAGGGTTGTCATCTCCTACTGGGACCCCTGCTAAGCTGCCTGCAGAGCATAAAATGTGACTTCTCTTCCTTCCTTCCTTCCTTCCTTCCTTCCTTCCTTCCTTCCTTCCTTCCTTCTTTCCTCTGCCCATCTACTTATTTATTCCTCAGACAGGTGGGGAGGACTAAGCTCTTGCTCAGGCCCCGCTGCTGCAGGGACTTCCTGAGCACAGTGAATGTGTGCTCACCCCAAGGGCAGTGAGAGCCCTGTGTCCAGGGACAGGGAAGAGCAAACAGAAGGCGAGGCATCATTCCCCACTTTGCCACCAGTGAGCTCTTACTCATTCTGTCTTCCCACCCTGCAGCACACTCTGCCCTAGTTGTCCAAAGTGAGTATCTCAGGGGAGCCTTGCTCAACAGTCAGCAGGCTTGTTGTGACCATAGCTGGCCCTGGTGGCTGCAGAGTGCTTTTCTTCTTTCTATGACTTAGTAGGAACTGTTGTAGACAATGGCAAGTTTCACAGAAGTACCCAGCAGTGAGACCTACTTTTGCTTTTCTCTCTGGATGTCAGTGACAGGTAGTTGCTATTAGTGATTTCCTGGAGTTTGGGCAGAGCTTGACTGTTTTTGAAAGCAAGATTTTGCACACACAGAGCTGAGTGCAGCAGCAGCAGCTCAGCCCTAACTGGTACTAGATAGATACAAAGCCTCTTCTCACTCTAGTAAAAGACAGAAGCACGACAGTGCCCATAGTCGCATCTCTAGTGAGAGTTATGTGATAGAATTCCCATCATTTTTTAAACCTTGGAATTATACTTTGAGATGTATCAATTCAAATTCTGTGTCTCTGTAGCATCAATTCGAAAGTTCCCTTTATTTTCATTCATCTTTTAACGGCTTGTCAGAGCTAAAAAACAACTTACAAAGCCCAGGAAGTACAACGCGTAGACTATGTTGTTCACAACAGGAAATGCATTAATTTAATTTATATATTTGCAATGCTGAAGGACTGAACCCAGGGAATATTCACTGAGCTACACTACCAACTCTTTATTTTCCATTTTGGGACAGGATTTCACTAAATTGTTAAGTTACCTAAGTGTTCCTGAAATTGTGATCCTCCTGCTTCAGCCTCCAAAAAGGGTGGAATTATAGGCATGAAGTCTCATCTGTAGTTCATCTTGCTGTTTCCTCATCCTTTCATAGTTACTGTTATCGTCAACCCACTTGCTTCTTTGCAGGAATGTTTTAAACCACTCATTCATTTTATAAAGGTTAGTTTGATTGAAACAGATGCTATATTTTGATGGAGCCTGGATAAATTGCAAACTGTTGCAATGTGCTTAAATCTAATTGCTATAGTTTGTGTCTAGGTGTCCCGCCAAGGCCTCATGCAGTCATGGGGTGGCTTCTGGAATTTGTAACTGATTGTTGTGGAAATGGGTGCTGCACCTCCCCTGGGGCAGGTGATTTGCATTTCAATGTAAAGAAGGAAAAGAAGTTAGCTGCTTGAGCTGCTGCTACCACTCCCTTCGCCTTGCCCGATGCCGTGAAAAGTTGTTTGCTGCCTTGAGCCTCTTTGCCTTGGAACCAGCAGAATATGGACTGAAACCTCCAGTAATTGTGAGCTAAATAAAACTTTGCTTCTCTCATTTTTAATGTTGGATATTTGTCCCAGCAGTGATAGAAGAGTAACTAAGGCACTAATGAACTGGTTAAGGACAGGAGCCACTGTCAAACAATGTGTGCCTTGCACACCCTAAAAGGCACAGGTCACTGTCTAGATCAATTCTCTTAAAGATAAAACATCATCATCAGAAGGTCTAATATCTTCACATTCAGTGGTCTATATGCTCCTGACCCATTTATTTGCTGTGCACAGGAGGATGAGACCTGAAGGTGAACTGGCCTGCTCCCTGTCTCATAGCCAGACCTGCTGGCCAGGGGCAGAACTTGCCAGACTACACACTTACACACCTCTCTCAGCATTGGCAGTGTAAGCAATTTTCTCCTTCCTCTGGACTCTTGTCCTGAAGACCACAAAGTATGAAGTCTGTAGACAGAGCAGTGGGGGAAGGAAGCAAATGTGGCTTATTAGAAACAACACAGAAAAGCTCTCACTAGCTGAACAGGGATCCAAGAGAAGATCCTCTGGAAGTGTCCAAGTTCAGAGGTTCATAACAGAAACTTTCGTGAGCTAGTGAACTGTTTTGATAATGTGCAGACATGAGACAATGCACATGGTGTGGCTGCCAGGCATCTGGCACACGAGGCCAGACTCCCCCTGGGTACTGGCCCTCCTGCTTCCTAGGGCACATCTCATGGCCTCTCTTCTCATGTGTTTTGGTTTTCCCAGCCTCATCTCAGTTATCTGGGTCCCCATCCTCACTGCCTTCATTTCCTTTGTCTCCTAGTTTCTTTGGCTTCAGGCACTCTATTCCACACCCAGCTCTCCACTTCCTGCCCTACTCCCTGGATTCCAAGGAGAAGCGCGGATGTTCCTAAGCCAGGGGGACAATGGACAGCTGGGTGCATGAGAGGTGATTTATCCAGTGATAATGGCCAAGGAGAAGCCACTGTGCTTTGGTTGCCACCAGGAAGCCACCCCATCTGATTATAACATGAGTTGCTTTGAGTCAAGTGGTAGCCATAGTTTATACAAATGAAGTTATTAGAGGATATATTAGTTTGATTTATTTTAATGGATCACAAAATGAGACAACACAGGTGAGTATGTTAAAAACATACTTGAGTTTCCATGAGGTGCCTGAACTGATGACTATGTGTTGAAACCAGTGTACCCCAAGGAGGCAAAGTGGGAAATATATTACCTAGAGTGATATTAAAAAAAAAATTTGAATTTCATGAAAAATAAAACTTTAAAAATTTGGAACTCTACATAGGTTTACTTACTTTTTTAAAAAAATCTTATTTATTTACTTATTTATTTGGTACAGAGTCTCACTATGCAGCTCAGACTCATTGTGAACCTCTTGTCTCAGCCTCTCTAGCACTGGGATTGCAAGCACGCACTGCCATGTCTGACCTTGGTGGCCAGCACAACATGCAGTACTGGGATCGAACCTGGGTCCTTGAGCTTGCCAGGCAGTCACTTAGATGGCTGAGCTATCTCCCCAGTCTGTGTTGCTTACTTTTTAATTTATCCAAGAAAGGATACAAAGACATGTAGGAATGGGAAATGTCTTGATTGTTTTTTTCTTATTGCTGAGACAAAATGCTGGATGCCCAGAATTAAGGAAGGCAAGGTTTATTCAGCTCACACTTTGTGGAGGTTTCAGTCTATACTCAGCTGGCTCCAAGGCAGAGTGACATATGGCACAGGGCAGCAGTTCATGGTGGCAGAAAACAGCAAAACAGTAAGAGAGCAAAGGGAGCCACAGGAAGACCAAGCTCTTTCCCTCCCTTATATTATATGCAGGCTGCCTATTCCAGGGTGGGTATGGCACTCAAACCCATAATCCTAGCATTGGACCATGAGTCAATGAAAAAATTCCAGAAGCCTGCCCCATGACTGCATGAGGCTTTGTGGAACATCTAAACACAAATCATAAGAGGGAACCAATAAATTTTAGGCTTACAAGGATTAAGTAAAAAAAAAATCATATAAAATTTGGGAAAAATTTAGAGTAAGTTGGATTTATTTTTACTACTTCTATAATCTAAATTATAAAATTAACTGAAAGTAAATACAAAAGATGAAAAGTACACATCAAAAAGTACACATGGTTAAGTATTGTGTGATACTTGCACAAATATTTTCTTACTAGTTAATGCTTCCAAGTATAAAATATCTTGCAAGTCAATATGAAAGGCATTGATATCCGATGGAAATATGAACTGTCCTTGAGCTGCAATATTACAGGCATTAATTTTAAAATGGCAAGAAAATTAAATGCTTCCATTTGTAATAAAAACCACCAACATTTTTGAAGGACATTTTAATGCCAAAAAGTAATCTCTGAATCTCAAAAGGTAAAGGACAGCCTCACAAACTGAATGTGCTTGGCTTTATGAAAACTCATCATCCTGTTCATATCTTTCTCATTTCACAATGAACAGGTGACTAAAATCAATCTTTGTCCCTCTATTGGGATCACTGATCCAAGACATTCTGAGCACTCAGATCTTTCTGTGCATACTGGTAGCAGGGCCCTAATCTGCACAGACACCCAGGAATCACTGGGTTCCTGGACGAACCCACCAAAGGCTCACTTCTCTGATAGGCCTTGGTCTCTTAGGAAAAAAAAAATGAGATCACGGGAAAATCCATAAAGTCACCAGACCCACAGGCCAAGCTGCTCCACCAGATCAGCATGACAAAGCCTTGCAGGGGTGATAAAAGCTGTCTGCCTTGGAGAAGAACTAGTTGGCAGGAGGCCAACAGAGTCCCAGCAGAGCAAGATCACATCTATGATGCTTGAGAGCTACAATCACTGAGAATTGAGGCCACCTATGTAGGTGAAAACAGTCTTTAGTAGCATTGCCAGAGAGCCTGTCACTCACACCTAGGACAGTGATGGCTGCAGCCCACCAGCCTTCATGCCAGTGCCTGAAAGCATGACTAAGCCCGGAGTGCTTCTCACATGGGAACCTCATATAAAGAGCCCTCAAAAGAAGCCTTGCTCCATTTCTCTGAATACAATCATTATGTTTTGTGTCTGATGCCCACCCCCCCAACACAAAGCCTCATGCACTCATAGTAGGTGGGTTTTTTGGAGACATCTGAATCTAGTTTGCTATTTATTCACATTCTAATGCTGGGATTAAGGATGTGAGCACTAACCTACCCTGGGATGGGTAGTCTGCATGCAACATAAGGGTCAGAAGGAGGCCTCTCTCCTTTTTCCCTGTTGCTTTTGCTATCTTATACCACCATGAACACTTGCCCCTCTCCCATATGTGACCCTGCCTAAACCTCTACAAACTGTAGCTAAATAAATCTTTTTCTCCCTAAGCTTTGTGCATTGGGTGTTTTTTCTCAATACTAGGTAACCAACAATGTTCCACCAAGGGATAAATAGAACATCTCAAAGTGGGCTCCTGCCTCTGTCCTAGGGCTGCCCAGGATTTCTCCAGGCTTTGCCCCTTCAAAGGAGGCTGTGCTTAGCTGCAGATACTGTAGACTTGGGTTAAGGGAGGTCTGCATTGCTCATTGACCTCGTCCCAGAGCTCTAGGCCCTGGAGCACCCTGTCCCTGTAATGCAGTGGTGAGGATTCTGGCAGGCTGGAACAGGACTTGTAAAGCCCAAGTCACTACTATGTTAGAGACACCTGGTCTACCCCATCTCCTTTAGTGCTTACTGTGTCCCTGTGAACCTATGGCTTTCCTTGTGCGACAGCCAAAGACACCAAGAATAAAGGAGATGAGAGAAGGTCTGTAAGGTGAGATTCAAGTCCAGCTCTGTGTACTTTCAAAACCCATATCATAAGCTCATTCCCAGAAGGAGTAGCTGAGGCAAAAAAAAATTAAAAATAATTTTGATACATATCAAAAATGTATTAAGTATACTGACACTATGATGTTAAGTTTTCTGACAATATGCAAATAAAAACAAGTATTAGAAAATAATTGAGCCAAGTTTATTTTTTATTTTTCTTTTTGCAGAACTTAGGATTGAACTCAGGTCCTTGCATTTGCCAGGTAATGGGCCCAATTTATATGCTATGAAACTATAAAAATTTTTTAGCTTGTTGAGACAGGACCTCACTATGCAGTTTAGGCTGTCTTTGCACTCACTGTGTAGCCCAGGCTGGCCCTGAACTTGCTGTAGTCCTTTTGCCTTGACCTCCTGAGTGCTGAGATAACAGGTGCACAGTGTCACACCAGATCAGTGAACGTACAAAATTTTATGTTCTATGATTTGGGTCGGGAAGAAGTTTCAGCAAACAGATAATAGACGTTGTGCTACCTCAGTTTTTTTTTTTCTGACAAAAGTCCTGCATCTCTGAAGCTGTTTGTAGAAGCACAGGACTTAGTAGCACAGCAACTTGGGATAGCCAGTGAGGGTGGATGGCAGAAAGAGGAAGAAAGTGACCTTCCCACTTGCTCTCTCCAAGTGAGCCTATTTCTTACTCCTAATTTAAAAGAAAAGAGGAGACTCTTGTTCTGTGTCACCTGCACAGACAGTAGGAGGAGAGTATGTCTTTGCTGAGCTGAGTCAAGCAGAAGCAACTTAAGCCTCCACTGAGAAGGCCCCACCAGCTGGCTGCCCAGAAGCAGGGATGCAAGGCCTTCAAAGAGAGCAGGTCCTTTTGTCACCAAGAGGAAGGCACTTGAAGAGAGAATAAGAAGCTGGTTTCACAGTGCATCTTTCCCATCACCCAGGCCCAGAGAAGTCAGAAGCTTGCCATTGACCAGCTGGAAATAACTTTGCCACTCATGGCTTTTTTTATATTCAGGTAGCCCAGTTATATCAGCAGCCTCCTAACTCAATGATGGTCATGCTCTCCCAGCCGAAACTGTCAAGGCAGAAAGGACAGCTGGGCCCACTTGGCTGCGTGACTGTCTCCTCTTAGAAAAATTACAGTGACATGAAATCTGTAGCCTATTAATAGAGAGCTCCTATACTGTGACAACAATAGTAGCTGAGAGATAGAGGGAGAGGGAGAGAGGAAGAGAGAGAGAGAGAGAGAGAGAGAGAGAGAGAGAGAGAGACAGAGACAGAGAGAGAGAGACAGAGAGAAGCAGTCACCAGGGTTCTGATAGATAAAGCCAGAATTGTATCACAGCTACCAGTGTGGAAAAGATGGAGAGCTCTTGGCTTTCAAAGGTATAAACTTGAAAGTTACTCATGTTCCACAGCAATTGTAGGAAAGCATCTAACAATCAAGTGAGTGTCAAAGACAAACTGAGCCAAGACATGCAGCAAGGAAAGCCAGGTGTCTGTCCAGGACTTTTAAGATTAAATCAGTCCCAACTGGATTCTAAACATCACACAAAATAATTGGGAAGGAAGTGAGGACAGGCAAGTGGCTTTTCAGAGGAGGCCCAAAGGCCTAGTTGCCTTCACTCAAAGTCACAACACCAAAGGCCACACCTCAGGTCAGCCACACTACAACCTTGGGTTCTCCACCCTGAGCCCCAAAGATTTCCTCTGGCACCCTGAAATCACTCCCCCTAAGGAGCAATTAATTAGAGATCAGTTCCTTGGTGACATAGAGATCATCTAGAACAAATCTCTTGGTTTTCTATAGCCAAAATGAGAAAAACTACCCACCCAGGAGGTGGACAGGATCTAGAAGACAGTACAGCTGGAAAGGCAGAAGGGAGTCCTGCACAGCCACGGGGTACTTGATAGGCTGGGAAGCATTTCTCCAGCTTGGACTTCCTGAGCCTCATGAAGCCCCACTACCCTCCAACAATGGAGAACAGGTACAGCCAGGACTAGGAAGGCCTGGTTCCCCAGTCCAGTTCTCTTTCTTCAGAGGGAAAGACCAGAGCAATACACACTTATCTGGAACCTCCAGCACCAGCTCCTCTTCCTGCTTGAGGTGAGGATCTCCACAGAGCCTCATAGCCTGTGTGGCAAGTGTTACCTTCCAAGGGCCTGTACCCAGGCCTACATTCCAGGCTGGCTGTGCATAAACCTTTGCACCCCATGGGAGTCTCAGATGATGGGGGAGGCACCAATTTCCAACATCTCTCCAGCTCACATGTGTACACACACACACACACACACACACACACACACACACCCTGGACATCTGCTTCCATGCAGTCTGTGAAAAGCCTCTGCCATAAGCTACATCTTTTGAAAATGCGTGTGACTTGCTACACCAGCTACATTGAGTGTTCACAGGGGGAAGACACTTAGAAGCTGCAGAGCATCCGCAAGAGAGCCGCTTTATGGTTTATGTATGTTTAAATAGCTTTTGCTCCCTCATTTTGTGCTGCTTAGAGTTATGTTAAAATTAGTATGTACATAACACTGAAGAAAGATGGCCTAGAAACCTTTTTTAGAACAGCAAGGAGAACGCTGACCTGCTTTTAATTTTGCACATGGGGACAGACTTCAAAGCGAATGGGAATTGAGGAGATGCACACATGCCTGCTCCCGTGTCTTGCTCATACCCAGTGAGCGGACCTCAGGATCAGGCTTCTCCTCTCTGAGCAACCTCACGTGGAGTGCTCAATGTCTCAAGCACTGAGGGTTGAGTGAAGACAGCTCCCTTGGGAAGGCCTGGGCTAGGAGTTAACCCTGCTCTCTGAGTCCTTATGGACACCTGCTGTGGCTGCACTGTGGCAAGTTTCCTTTCATCTGCCTCCGCTCTGCCTGTTTGGACCCATTCAAGTGTCTTTGGAATTACATCCTGTTGGGGACAGCCACTCAGTGTGTTTGCTAGGTGTATATGCTCTCACCATATGAGAGTGGTATGAAACTCCATCCTGTGAGTGTAATCATGCACAGCAAACATGCGCTGATAAACATGAACTTTAAAAAGAAAAGAAAACAGAGGAAGGTGGCACTGCATTATGCATTTCACTTTCACACTCAATGCTACATTTCTAAGACCTTGTCCATTTTTAAGATCTCATGGTTTCTGACACCATGAAGTGGAGCAGCCTAGCTCCCAACCTGCAGGAGCTGAACTCTGAATGACTGTTTTCTCACAGTTGTATAAACTCATGACAGGGCTTAATTTATAAATTAAGCACAATGAGATGTTTAATTAAATTATGCTTAACAAATTAAGCATAACAACAATAACTAACAGTAAAATAGGATGAATGTAACAGTAAGCTTCAAGAAAAGTTATGTGAATGTGGCCTCATGCCGAAACATCTTCCTGTGTGGTCCTCCCACCACACCTGTTGATTGTGAGAAGGTGTAGTGTCTGGGTGGTGAGACGGACCAGGTCAGGATACAGGGATTGTGACACAGCATTAGGCCATGACACAAGGTGACTTCAACACAAGTCCTATGACACTATGACAGTCAATACAATAACCTAGATGGCCACTAAGTGGCCCTGCTGTAGTACACACTATGTAGATGTGGGGGACAGAAATATGACCTTCTACCCAGGCAGGACAAAACACAACAGGACTAGTGGTCATCATGCTGCTTGCAAGACTGTGCAGCTTAAAACTTATGAATTGCTTATCTCTGGAATTTTCCACTAATATCTTCAGACTGTGATCGACCCTGACTGAAACCATAAGAAAGAGAAACTGCAGATGAGGGTAGGAACCTACCATGTCCACCCCATTGAATTCCAGCTCTGCCACTGACAAGCTGAGTGCTCTTGGCAAATTACTTAACCACTCTTAGCCTTCTCCACAAAGCAAGATAGCTGAAATGCCTACATTATGGGGTTAAGTGAGTTTTAAGGGATCTGAAGAGATTAGGGGAGTGTTTGGCATATGGTAAGTGCATAGGAAAAGGCCAAGCCAATGTACTAATGTGGATTTACTTTCCCACATCCCAGGAGGAAGGTGTTTTGGTTGGACTGCACTCTACAACCACAAACAGAGCTGCAGTGGCTGCCTAGGTTTGAGTTTCCTCTTGAAAAGGCCTATGGTCTTCTCCGGGACACATACCCAGTGGCACAGTGGCTGCAGTGTGGAGGATGTGCATAAGTTCACAGTAAGTGCTGCTGCTCCTGCCTGGGGTTGGGAAGCTGCTTCCCTTATCTCAGAGCTGCTGCTCCTCTCCTTGGTGGGGTAGCATCTCATTCTGTCCTGCAGACTTTTGTCACTAGTAAAGTTGAACATCTCTTTTTGTATCTCTCAGCTTTCTGCAAGTGCCTATCCTTTGTTTAGTTTTCTAAAATATCTTTTCCTTGACTTTGTGGTAGTCTCTGCTATATCATAAAAGTGTCCCACTGTTGTATAGTCACACATATCTTGAATACAATCACAGTAGGCCACACATGGTGTGCACATCTGTAACCTCTGCTATTTAGGAGACTGAGGCACAAGGATTGCCAATTCCAGACCAGTCTGGGTTACTTACTAACACTAGACCTGCACCCTGGCATGATCAGAACTTCTACCTCACTGAGAACCCAGCTGCAACATCTGCTGTGGAGCCCTACAACAAAATTCCCTGTGGAGAGCCTGCGGGTCAGACCCTATCAGCTAAACCAGGAGCTGAGAATCTTGCCAGAGGAACACAGCAGGACTTCATCCCAAAGCTGCACCAGGAAGAGGCTGAACACAGCAGCCAGACACAGACAGGAACATCTGGACAACATCTATCTTGGTAGACCCAAAGAAGCAGCAGAACTGAAACAGAATTTGGAAAAACTGGACTTAGTGGACATACACAGAGTGTTCTACCCAACCACATCAGAATACACATTTTTTTCAGCTGCACACAGGATATTTGCTAAAATAGACCACATATCTGCAGGTCATGCTTAAGTATATGCAAGAAAACACAAATTATCCCATGCATATTATCTGACCACAGTGCAACGAAATTGGAAATAAATGGCCAAACAAACCATAAGAACTCCAGAAATCATGGAAATTAAACAACAGTCTTCACAGCAACAAGTGGGTTACAGATGAATTTAAACAAGAAACTAAACAATATCTAGAATTTAATGAAAATTCAAACCCAATCTACTGGAATTTATGGGATGCAATGAAAGCAGTTCTTAGAGGGCAATTTATAGCTCTGAACTCACACATTAAGAAAACAGAATGGGAAAAAATAAATACTTTCATGCAGCACCTAAACTGACTAGAAATGGAAGACTAAACGAAATCCAAAGCCCAAAGGCTGGAGGAAATTATAAAGACTAGAGCAAAAATTAATTCAATTGAGATGAAGAAAACAATACAAAGAATTAATGACTCAAAAAGCTGGTTCTTCGAAAGATTAAATAAAATTGATAAGCCCCTAGCTAACCTCATCAAAAAAGGAAAGAAAGGACTCAAATTCAAGCAATAAGGAATGAAAAGGGTGAAATTACTACAGACCCATCAGAGACTCAGGAGGATCATATATAACTACTTTGAGAATCTTTACTCTCACAGAATTGAAGACATAGAAGAAATGGACAGATTCCTAGAAAAGTACAAATTACCAAAACAGAATCAAGAAGATATAAGAACTCTTAATAACCTAATAACAACTAACAAAATACGAAATATAATAAAAAGCCTACCGACAAAGAAAAGATCGGGACCTGATGGATTCACCACTGAATTCTACAAGAAATTTATAGAAGACATAATTCCAATAGTCCTCAAAATCTTCAATGAAATAAAAGAGGAAGCAGTCCTTCTGAAATCATTCCTAGAGGCAAATATTATGCTGATACCAAAACCAGAGAGAGATGCAACTAA
>PVKN010010837.1:0-22346 GCA_004027915.1 Capromys pilorides
CAGAGCTAGATTAGTATGATGAGCTGTAAGAGGCTTATACCAACAGCCTCCAACATTGCCAGTTTCACCCGTATCCCACTATAATTATGGAACGTTGGACTATGTATACAACTACTCCCTCTTTGTACAAAGAGAAGAAATTTTTTTTCCTCCCCTACTAATATGGATTAGAAAATTTATCATGTCTACACCCTGTGCTCTGTATGACTACTATGAGGACAACAATATTCAATGTATCAATAATTATGAATGCATTACTAACGTGTTTTGAAATTATCATAGTTATTTCTTATTAAAAATTAAGAAAAAAAGAAAAATAAATGAATGGCTTGCCTGCCCCTACCAAAAAAAAAAAAAAGTAGAAATGTAATTAAATATATTTTTGTAAGGAGCAGAGGATAATTAGGAATATATATCAACTACTATCTCCTTAGTAACTAGATATTGTTTCTATGGATGTAGTTGATTACTGTCCCTGGTTACACAAAATTGATTGAACTTGTATTCACAACTATCTCAGAAAAATTGTCATGTATCCCTGAGCCTTGGTTTACTTAGATATAAAATAACGTTAGAACCAAACTATTTGTAATCTCTTCTATATAAGTTATTCCATGTATCTGCCATGTAGAAGTTCAGATTTCTGAGTTATATAAATTTGTCACAATCAAACCAAAGAGACCTGGGTCATCCAAACCAGCTTTGTATCAAGCTCCTAAAGTCCACAAGGTTGATTTCATTCAATATATAGTTGTTCACAAGTTATGTGATCTGTTTGGCTTGGTAATCACATATGGAATACATGAAGTAGGCTGATTAGGGGCACAAATACTGCTGACTGAACAGGATGTCAGGAGATGGCATGGCACATTGTATTTGGTTTCGTGACAGGGTCTTGCTAAACTGCTGAGGCTGAGCTCAAACTTACAATACTCCTGCTTCAGCCTGGCAGAGCACTGCCCCTACCAGGGGCAGTACAGGTGTGTACAACATACCTTGATTTTTGTTTTCTTTTTATTTCTTCTCATTCTAGGGATTCTAGTTCTAGGGATCCAACCCAGGGTTTTGTCCTCTACCATTGGAATATACCCAGCCCCAAAACTCTGATGCTCAGGACTCTTGCCTAAAGATTCAGATTTATGGTTTGGGGTAGGGTTCACAGTATATGTATCTTTCTTATTGATTTTTATGTACTGGGTCCACAACTTTCCTTTAAGGTGTAACATATCTTGTGAGTTCATTCCTTTCATTACTTATAAAAGAAAGTGTAGTACTATAACCCAAATACGATAGTGTAGTACTATAACCCAAGCAACTTGGGGCTAGGTTGGGAGGATCACAAGTTCAAAGACAGCATGGGCAACTTAGAACCATCTGAAAGCAAAAAAAACAAGGAAAAGAAAAACAACCCTAGAGATGTACCTGAATGATACAGTACCCTTGGATTCAATCCCCAGGACAAAAAGCCAAAAACAAATAACAAAAGAAATAAGAACATATAAAATTTACATCTTTAAAAAAATTAAACCCTATTTATCATCTATCTATCATCTATCTATCTATCTATCTATCTATCTATCTATCTATCTATCTGGTACAGTGTCTCGCTATGCAGCTCAGACTTACAGTGATCCTTCTGTCTCAGTCACCCCAGTGCTGGGATTAAAGGTGTGTGCTACCATGCCCAATTTCAGTGGCCAGGGCCAACATGACATGTAGTACCAGGGATTGAACCCAAGTCCTTGTACTTGCCAGGCCAGTGCTTAGATCACTGGGGCCTATCTCCCCAGTCCCAAAATTTACATTTTAAGAAAGTGAGAATCTTTCAAGGGAGACAGTTATACAAACAACTGTAATACGCTATAGATACTGTAGTTAAGAACTAACGGAAGTGCTACAAAGAGAAAAGCTCGAAAGCAAGAAGTCATTCTGGTTGGATTGAGAAGATAAGACTCTAGGGTTCCTGGCGGCTACAATGGCCAGAACGAATTAAGTTATTTTCCAATCATTACTCCACTAAAGCACCACAGCCTCTTTTGTGTGTGGTGCTCAACTGGCGTCTACCATGCCTTGCTCTGCATCTGTGCAGGTCTCAGCCAGGGCATACCTCCACCAGCCTGTGTGCATCAGCAGGTAGGACCCATGTCTTACTCATCGTGGTTCCCCTGCTACCTGGCAGATTCTGGCACCCCTAAATACTTCTTCACCTCGAAGTTTAGACAGGTTCTCTAAGAGCACAGATGGTCTTCAGGCATGAAGAACTGAGTATTAAACTTTGAATAAGGTCAGATTAAAAGGTTGTGACAAAAAGAGAAGGCAAAATGAATTTATCATTTCAATCAAAAGGCTTTAGAGGGCTAGCAAGATAGTTCAGTGATCTAAAGCACCTGCTTAGGCAAGTGCAGGGACCATGGTTTGATCCCAGGTACCACATGTAGTACTAGCCCTACCCCCAGGGCAGGTTGACCTGCCCCCCTACACATGTAAAGATAAGAAACTAGCATCTTAAAGAAGTGAAGAGCAATAAACAAAGCTTAGGGTGGGTTGTAATCTGTTACTTGGGGATTTCAGAAAACTAGGATTTAAAAAGGCGGTAATTAAGCTTATCCTGACTGATGTCTCCACCCTACTTGAGACATTGGAGATTATCTCCTCTCCTCCCTGTAATCCTTCTATTGTATGACCTAAATGAAAGTAACATGCTTCTGAGGTTCTGGGCTCACTTTGAGAGAGACAGATCTCAGTGAGTCCTCTGAGCTACCTTCTTCAGGTCTTCTCATTGTTTCTTTCGGCACCGACACACAACCTATAACACACACACACACAGGCTTTCAAACAGATTTTAAGAATGCTTTAATATTTTATCCTGTTTTTCTTCCTCTTCTTCCTGCTCCTCCTCCTCTTCCTCTTCCTCTTCCTCCTCCTCTTCCTCCTCCTCCTCCTCCTCCTTCTTATTACACAGGGCCTACTTGTGTAGCTCAGGCTGGCCTTGAGCTCACTTATATAGCCCAGGCTGACCTCAAATTCACAGAGATCCTCCTGTCTCAGCATCCCAAGTGATGGGATTACAAGTGTGTGCCACTTCATCTGGCTCTTCTTAATCCATTTAAAACATCATTTCCATATTACTAGGACATTATTTAAATTTTATTTAGATTAGTTTCAATTAGGGACCCAGTCATATTGACATATTTCTGCTAATCATTGGTTTAAAACTTGTCTCATCACCCAGGAACTAGAATTTTTAGATAAAGAATTGTGACGTCAGCTGAGCATGCGGGCACATGCACTACAATCCTTGTCAGGTAAGCCAGGAGCAACACAAATTAGAGTTCTATCTGGGCAATGTGAGAACTTAGGGACACCTGGGCTCAAAACAAAAAAACAAAACTGGGCTGGGGATGAAGCTCAGTATAGAGGCCTTGCATTCCATTTTTAGGACACACGGAGGAAGGAAGGGAGGGAGAATGAGAGTTGTGAAGTTCCAATAAAGTGAGAGCAACTGCTTATATGCATAATGGATTATCAATTGATGACTGTAAAGGAATCTAATGGCCAAAGCACAATATTAGGACAGTGGGCCGCTGAGACAGCTCAGGGGACTAAAGCACCTGTTTAGCCAACTGCAGTGACTGCAATTTGATTCCTGGCACCACATGCTGCACCAGTCCCACTTGCAGGACAGGCTGAGCCAGTCAGAGAGAGAGAGAGAGAGAGAGAGAGAGAGAGAGAGAGGGAGAGAGAGACAGAGAGAGAGACAGAGAGAGAGAGACAGAGAGAGAGACAGAGAGAGACAGAGAGAGAGACAGACAGAGAGAGACAGAGAGAGAGAGAGAGACAGAGAGACAGAGAGAAAGTTAAAAGAAAAAAAAAATGGACCATTTCTGGGGGGACACCCACTCGGGAACCCCCTCCTGTTCCTCTCTCAGACAGGAGCTTTCTTTCCCCCAATGAATCTATTCAGCTTAAAACAAAACAAACAAACAACAATATTAGGACAGAATATATATATATGACCAGGAATCGAACAGAGCATCTAGGGCTTGCCAGGAATGTACTGCAGAACTTTCTATGTACGACTTTTGTACAATTCCAGAATTAACCATCATGATCACACAAACCAACCTGATTAGAAGTATGGGTGAAACAGACCTAAGCATATTGGTTTTAGTGCCTATGTGTTTTGTTTCTCCTTGGAAGTTTTTGGTTTGCTGTGTTGGGATTCTTGGCTTTGTGTGCCATTGCTGGAATGTCAGATAAGCAATCCCCCTAGGGGCAGGGAGGTGTGACCCTATGTGTTTGTCAAGTGTTGTCACTCTCCAACTGGGTCTAGATAAGGTAAGATTACTAACTGCCAAAATGTTCAGCAACAAACCTTCATAATGAGGGTGGACGATGCAAGTGCTATCTTTGTGACCAGCAAAACTGAAAAGGACACGAAGCACTGTGAAGTCTTTACTTGTGTCCTGGGAAGGGAAGAAATGGGTGGGTGACATCGAGCTATGACAAGAAGCTGAATGCATGCTTGAGTCTGGTAGAAAATAATAGGAGACCATCAGGACCTGGCTCATAAGTGGTACTGACACGCTTTATTTTCCCTTCAAAATGTTTATCTTGAATCACTTCATCCAGCCCCATGGGTTCAGGTATTACCTACGATAGATCATTGCTATCTCTATAGACTGAGCCCCAAAATCTCGGTGCCAGTTGCCTATATCCAACAGCCTGATGATCCTACTACTCAGCAAGTTCAACCATGGATTTATCTATGCATAACCTGGCCTTCAGCTTCTGCATCACCTGGATTCCTTCCTCTTAGTTATTTCCCGTTTCTCCCTGGGTCATCATCATTTGTACATTCTGCCTACTGAATATGTTTTCATATTTCTCCCTTGCTCTCCCTGTCTTACTGCCCTTTGCTTAAATATAGATGCTATAGATTTTCTCCAGTTTTCCTTATGTAACCAAGTGAAAAGAGTAAGAATAAAAGCAGAGTCCAGACCAAAGATGATTGTAGCTGAGACTAGTGTTGTAGTTGTCATGCTGGGTATATTTTGTTGACAAATGATAGAAGTTGTTAGTTTGGGATCAATGAGGAGAAGCCAGGGAAGGGTATATGTGGAAGGTGGGATAAAGGTGGGAAATCAAGTCTTCTAATTTGGACAGCTTCCCTTGGAGATCCATATAAATATGCAAATGGAGAAGTTATATCAGAAGTTGGACACAAAATTAAAACTCAGAGTAGGAAGTTAAAGAAAAAGGGCAAGTTCTGAATGTTGAAGGATATTAACATTAACTTTTTTGAATAGAGTACAAGAAACCTGTCTTTCATTCCCAAAAATGAAAAATAAAAAATCAGGCAAGTAAAAATCAGAGAACATGAGGTCACAGAAGTCAAGAGCACAGCACACTTGCAATTGGAGGGAGTCATGGGCTCTTATGAATGTTGCTGAAGGCTGAGTAAGATAAAGCGAAGCTGATGACTTATGGGGCAGCAGGGAGGTTGTTGGTGACCTTGACTGGAGCAATCTGGAGTTGATACAGTAGAATTTGGACATGAAGAAGTGCAGAAGGGAGAGGTTAAGTGCACATCACTCAGCTGTGAGAAGTCTGGCTGGAGGGACAGAAGGCTGGGGGCTGCAGATAGAGGATCTGGGACACAGGGCTTTTAAGGTTTTTAGGATGGGCAACCCCACAGAGCATTATATTGTTTGAATAAGTCAGGAGAGAGAGAACCAGATGCTGCAGGGTAGGAAAGGCAGGAAGGCATGAAACACAGGAGAGGATGATCTTGACAGAAATGGAAACCAATAAATTACTAACTGGAAAATATATCAAAGTACCACAACTTATTTTCCTTGTTTTAAAGGTAGTACTAAATACTACAAAAGGTAAGACTAAAATACTACAGTTCAATGAGAGAAGTTTAAAGAGAAATTACGAAAATTGTCTCAGAGTATATAAAAATAAATGCCTATTTTTGCTTGCATAATCGCTCTTCTGTGCTCTTTTATGGGCAGGTGGACCACTATGTTTAGATATCTCCATAATTTTTGTCCTGGGATCCTTAGAAATTTTTCAAAGAAATGGAAACAGACTGTGAAACCAAGATTGTTGGGATCTCACACAGAGAAGTTTTTCCAGTGGAAACAGTCAAGATAGAGTAGGAATTCCCCACAACTGGAAGACCTTTCATGGTGAGGGTGAAAAGGTTTCTTCTTAGAATAGAAGAATGACCAGGGTAGAACAATGAAATCTTACATTTCTCTCCAGAGTTCCAGGAATATTTTAGTATGCACAGGAAGCTATGTATTAGCAGATACTGGGTGATGCCTGCTGGGATCACAAAGGACAGATTAGAAGCCTCTGGCATTTCCTACTCACAGAGTCTACCAAATGAATGTCTTGGGTTAGTGGTACAGTAGGCACCAGTGAACAGGTTTCGTCAGATCACTTCAAGGATGTACGATCTGAGAAGACAAAGTGAATCTTGACAGACTGGGGGAAGAAATGCAGAGCTGGGACTTGAAGGGAACTGAAGAAGCAAAGTACTGTCAAACAAGAAAGAAAAAGCCTACAAGAAGGTCAGTCCAGAATGGCACATCGGTTGCTGCAGCGTCATTCTGATCAAAGTTCAAAACAAGACACACAATAATCCCAGGTGCCTTGTGGAGAGAGTATAATAAAAATGAGGTAACAGAGTAACTGAGGAAGGGACAATGTATCAAGAAGTAGAGCAACAAAGGAAACCCTCTTTTAGCAGTTTTACAGACTTTACGATCTGCCCAAGAGAAAATTATTCCCAGAACAATCACTGGATTCAGCCTCTACATTTATGTATATCAGGACTCCTGTGGGGAATAGTGATTAATTTTGAAATGTCCTCACACATATAAAAGAAAAAATTAGTTTTACTTAAATATCAGAGTTGTGGGCTACGGATACAACTCAGCAGCTTAAGCACCTGCCTGGCAAGCAACTGCCTGAATTTGATCCCAGTACCAAAATAAAAATGCAAACAAAAACCATCAGAGTTGTGTGTATAAATCCTGTAAAGTAATGAATGGAGAAAGTCCTGCCTTAGAACTGATCCTTACCTAACTATTGGGAGCTCATGACTGAGAAGACTGTAAACACAGAAACCAAAGTCCTGTAGGAAAAAAAAAAAAAAAAAGCCTGTAATTGGGGCAGAAAATGATCCCTAGTTCTTTTCAACCAGCTTTATGCTAATATACTTTCAGCCACAAATGGCAAGATGCAACATAAATTAAAACAATACTCGTGACTTTTGAAATGCTTTATTATGTATTTCTGTCATTTAGTTTATCATTTGAAGGTATGTTTGCAAAGATGCTTAGGATTTTTTAAAAAGAGGTCTCAAAGCCAGGTACAGTGGCACACATCTGCAATGCAAGCATTCGGGACGCTGAAGAAAGGTCTCAAACACAAAGTCATCCAGGACTGCTCAGCATGACCTTATCACAAAAACAAGCAAACATGCGAAAAACAGAAAAAGCTATGTAACAAAAACAAATAAATGTAGTACAATATACTATGTATGGCAGCATAAAAGGGAGAAGAGTATCGCTAGTTTGGTGATTGAACCCTCGCTTCGGTCATGGCATGGGGCACCACAGGGATGGAGCATCCAGCTCTGACTGGAAGAATCATGCAAACTCTCTGAAGTCTGCAGGCTTGATTTTCTACAGCACTGAGATGACCTGAGCCTGGGGACCATGCCACGAGTCTCTAAGAGGTTGGTCTTCGCCGGATACAAATCCCATTGGGATAATCCCAGCACCTCCACCACCCAAAATGATCCCAGAGGATAATGCCATCTGTGCAGAGAAAACAGAGCCACAGTACAGGGAGGCACGGGTGACAAGTGGTTCAGTGCTCCTAGAGCCATCAGTGTGCGAGATTGTTAGGTCACAGGCTTAGCTTGGGGCAGCAATTAGACATCCTTTACAAAGAAAGGTGCAATTTCTTTAAAAATAACATAATTCATGAGAGAATCATCTTCAGTTACTATTAAGAACAAAAACTTTAAAAACCTGGAAAAACTTGTTTTATGCTAATATTCATAAGACTTTAAGTTAGATATTAAAGATAATAAAAAGTTTATTTTAAAAATTTTCTTATTGGCAGTATTTTATATTTATATAAATGTTATCTTACATATGAATATTTCTTATACTCTTACTTATTAATTCCATGTTTGGGCATGGAGGATATCTATGGAAAAGTTTCCAATGGATACTGACTCATCTGGGTAACTGTATGTACTAGGGACATCCTATATGCAGTAAACAAGAAAGATGTTATCCCATCTTTCTGGAGCTTACCAACATCTTAGAATCAGCCTAAGGACAAATTTACTTTATGCAAATGAACAGTGAAACATGAGAGGTAGAATAAAATGCGCACATAATTTTCAGACCTACAGGCCGGCGAGATGGTTCAGTGGTCTAAAGCACCTGCTTAGGAAAGACAGCTCAGGCAACTGCAGGGACTGTGGTTCGATCCCCGGCACCACATGCTGTGCCAGCCATAAAATAAATAAATAAACAAGCATTCCTTTAAAAACAAATAAATAAATAAATTATTTTTAAAAAAATTTCAGACCTACGTAATATTCAATTTGCAAAATTTGCTTTCCAACTAGAAGTTCAGTATTTTTATGCTGCATGACTACTGCACAGAATAAGAATTCAACTTCAACCAAGTATCTTAGTAGATTGAATTACTTATTTTGAAGCATTTATATAAGTAATTTAGAACACTTTTCTACATGTAGATGTAATATTTATAAAAGCCAGTAGGTTAACAGATTGGTTAAATTATTCCCTCAGTGTCATCAAAATATTTCAAAAATAGTTTGCTACCTTTGCGAAACAGATACGTAGTCTAGAACTGGTAATAACCACTGGACATCATGGTGTACACCCGTGATCCCAGTAGAAGAGAGGCTGAGTTCAAAGGCAGCCTGGCCTCTACATGTTTAAGGCCAGCCTGTGCTACATATAGAGACCTTGTCTTAAAAGAAAAAATAAAAATACTAAGCCTGGTATTCTTTTATTCTAAAAAAGCAAGTTTTGCTACTTCACTATTCTTCCACAGAGAGTGAGTACACATATTTAAATTGAGTAAGTATTACCCAGCAGCATTTCAAATCTGTGTAAGAGGAACACAAATGATGGCATATAATCTAAGGTAATAGATTATATGGACTCTCTTTCAAAAGTTCTTAGAGATGTGCTTGCACATCACAGAAGCATTATTGTTAGTTGAGTATTCAAATGAACAAAGTTGTTTCATATCCATTTCTTAGGACAGCCATGGTTATATGGGTTATATGGGCCCAACATATGGGCAAAACATACCACAGCAAGCTATCTCCAGACCCTGGGGTTGGCACACTGATTGGGTAAAGAGACTCAAGTTTCAGAGAAAAGCACATGATTAATTTTGAGCACCATTAAAGGAAGAGTGAAATAGAGTGGCATGTACATATGCAAGCACTCACAGAACCTCATAGGAGGTGCTCGCCTTCGTTTGAAATTAGGATGATCAGGGTTCATTATGTACTTAGGGTAGAATCTATATGTGGAATACTCCTGGTAGTCAAAGGTGGAGGTGTAAAATACTGCAGAGACAGAAAGGAGATTGAAAAGACTTAGAGGCAAGTAACTGAGAAGGTAAGAGACAGCTGAAGGAATAAGCATCCAAGAATAAATGGATTATAGCTGAGAGCTTGCAGTGTTTGGAATGCACAATGAACAAGCCCAAAGAGTAATATGGATTAGCCAGTAAATAAAGCAGGCTAGAAATCTCTAGGCAACATAGACTAGTGGGTAGTTCCTTAAGAAAGAAGTCTTATGAAAGTAATGATTTATAATGATTTATATTAATCTGTCAAGAAAGTGATGATGACATTAACTAGATGAGGAAGAATAATTAGCAACAAGGAGGTTGGTTAAGTGAGGAATGGAATGAGAGTTAAGTATGCATATGCCCCCAAAGTAAGGAAATCTCTCATTCCTGGGTAACAGCACAAAGTACCCTTGGTAGAAATAGGAAGGTGAGCTTAAACGAAATCAAATGTCACCTTTGGTGAGCATCTTTCATGAACCATCAAGTCAGACCATGCCTCATTTGCCTGAACATCAGTGAGGCTCAGTTCTGCTCAACTAATAAAAGAAAGATGATCTGCCCATAGTACAGGATTAGAAGCCCTCATTGTTTTTTAATTATGCCCTTCTTATTATTACAAGTGGCACCATCCATCCTCAGCTACAAAAGAACCACCGGCATAGAAACAGTGTCCACAGAGTTAAGCCATTTCACAAACCTTCTTGCCTTAACCTTTTTAAAATTCTGGAAAAACAAGCAAGTGGAAAGTGTTGAGTGACACACAATTAGCCTTGGGCTAAGTTCTGTCATTTAAAACTTCACCCCCTCTCATGCTCCCCACACCAGTACACTGATTACTCCCTGGAAGGGCCCCGGGTGCACCCCTGGGTTGGTGCACTCATCCCAAGCAGACTTAACCTCTAGCCACAGCAACAGCATGAAATGAACCAGCTTATTCATTGTTTCCCTGAAAATGTGCTTGCTCTCCCACAAATTACAAAGCTGAGCCCTCTCATAACCCTAATTTTTCCAGGCAACTTATCAGCTTTCATTTACCTAATAACTTAATTACCATTTCTAAATCTAAACCCCAAGCAACACTTACTAAGTCACCTTCCCAATATATCACCAAGGACTCCTTGGCAGCCCCCACATGTTCCCTTCTACACTGTGCAGTGAATATGGAGCATTTGTGTGTCACCTTTTCCCCTAAAAATGCTCCTCTGATGCATCTTCTAATGCTCTTTAGAGGCCAATGCCCTGTGACATATTGGTGGATATTTTTATGTGAACTTTATGACCTTGGTGGTGACTTTTCATCCCAGAGAGCATGAATATCACATTAAAAGAAAACGAGATCACCTGTTTTCCCAGAAAGAAAATTATGTTCTTTATTTTGTTTTGAAAAAGAGTACACTGCCATTAGTATTTAGAGGAAGGATGCTGACAGTGCATCAACAGTGTTCCCTTCAAAAAACAGTCCTGTGATTCATATTAAATGTTTTCTTAAATGTATTCCCAACAGGTGCAATTTTACTTCCAATGGGGCAAAATTTGTTCTTAGGAGGTAAAAAATATTAATTTTTAATATGTAAAGTATAAATACACACTTCATAGTGCTATAAATACATCTGTGGTACACAATTTCATGGGAAATTTATTAAGAATAGGTCTAGAGAATGCTTTTTTGTTGCTGTTTTTTTGAGACAGGATATCACTATGTACTTCAGTCTGGCTTTGGACTCACTTCATAGCCCAGGCTGGCCTTGAACTCACAATTATTCTCCTGTTTCAGCCTCCTGAGTGCTGGGATTTTGAAAATGCTTCTCAAAGGGGGCAATAATGAAAAAGATTGACCTTTATTTATATCCTACATGTGACAAAAACTGACAAACAATCCATGAAATGATCCATAAGACAATAGGTAAACATACATATGAAATAATCTATAAGCTATAGGTTGAGTGCCCCTTATTCAAAAGGCTAAAGACCAAAAATCTTTCAGATTTTCAACTTCTCTTTATGTGGGAATACTAGCATGTACATAATAAGATAGCCTAGGGATGAGTCTCAGTCCGAAACACAAAGATTCCATTATGGTTCCTATATATCTGATATTCATTGGCTAAAGATAATTTTATTCAATATTTGCAGTATGCCTGTGTTTTCACTGGGACCCATCACATAAAGTCAGAGGTGGGATATTCTATTTGTGATGTTATGTTGTTTGGAGCATTTTAGGTTTTAACATTAGAGATGTGCAACCTACATGTCCATAAAGCTTGGTGGAAGAAATAAACTGACTTCTTGATACTAGCCATTCTTTCTTGGCTGAGATACAACCTCACTGTTGTTTTAATTTGCATTTTTGAAATGACCAATAATGTTGGACTTTTTTTTTTTGATATATTTACTTACTATTTGTATTTCTTCCTCTGAGAAGTGTATATTCATTTCAGATGCCCATTTTTTGGATTGAGTCTTTGTTTGTTAATTCTTGGAATCTTCTAGATAGAAGGCATTTGTTAAGAGGGACAGTTGGCTATAATTTTTTCCCAGTTTGTGGGTTTTATTTTTACTCTGCTGGAGATTTGCTTTGAAGAGCAGAAACTTCAAAAAGATGACATCCCAGTTGTTGGTTTCTTTTTTGTTCATGAACTCTCTACCTGCCCCAATGTTTTTAAGATTTCTACTTATATTTTCCTCTAGAAGAGTTATTTTTTCTATTTTAATATTAATCTTTGATCCATTTTGACTGTAGCTGTGTGCATGGTGATAGGCATGGGTCGAGTTTTAGTCTTTGGCATGTGGAAAGCCAGTTTTTCCAGGTTATCTTTCTTCCAATGAACACGTTTGGCCCCTTTATCAAAGATAAGGAGGCTGAGTGTTTTGGCAGTTGTGTCTGCATCTTCTAATCTGTTCTATTGATCTCCAGGTCTGTCTCTGTGCCATTACCATGCTGTATTTATCACAGTAGCTTTGTAGTATAATTTCAGATCAGTGATTGTAATACCTCCTGCCTTTCCTTTGTTTCCAAGGATTGCTTTTGATATTCTGGGTGTCTTCCACTTTCAAATGAATTTGAAGAAAGTTTTGTCTAGCTCTGTGAGATATACTAATGGTGTTTTAATTGAGATTGCATTGACTCTGTATAACAATTTTGGGAGTATGGTCATTTTCACAATGTTAGTTCTTCCTATCCAAAAGCATGGAATATTTTTCAATTATCTTAAATCCTCTTCAATCTCTTTTGTCAGAATATCATAATTTTCACTGCGTAAATCTTCTATATCCTTTGTGATATTGATTCCTAGTATTTCTTTCTTTCTTTTTTTTGGATGCTATTGGTAAAGGTGTGGTTTCTAAATTTTTCAGTGTGTTGTGTACCAAGATTTTACTGATTTTTGGGTGTTGATTTTGTGTCCTGCTACTTTGCAGAATTTAGTGATTAAATCTATAAGATGCTTAGTGGAGTTTTTGGGGTCCTCTATTTAACCTTTTATTAAAAATTAATTTATTTGTTTTGTTTATTCATTTATTTATTTTATGGCTTGCTCAGCCTGCCCTGGTGGTGGGGCTGGTGCAGCATGTGGTGCCGGGGATTGAACTGCAGTCCCTGCAGTCGCCTGAGCTTTCCTAAGCAGGCACTTTAGACCACTGAACCATCTCGCCGGCCCTGGGGTCCTCTATTTAAAGCATCATGTCATCTGCAAATAATCTTAATTTCACTTCTTCTTTCCTAATCTTTATTCCTTTTATGTCCTTGTCTAATTGCTCTGGATAATGTTTTCAGATTTTTATTAAATAGGAGTGGAAACAGTGGATATTCTGTCTTGTTCCTGATTTTAAAATGAAGACCTTCAGTTTTTGCCTATTTAACATGATGTTGGCTATTGGTTTCTCATAGTTGACCTTTATCAGGTTGAGATATAGACCATCTATTCCAATTATCTGTAGGGTGTTTATCATGAATGAATGTTGGGCTTTGTCAAGAGCTTTTTCTACATCTATTGAGATGATCATGTGATTTTTATTCTTGTTTGTATTGATGCGATGTGTTGCATTTGTGGATTTGTGTATGTTGAACCATTCATGCATTCCTGGAATGAATCCCACTTGATCATGATGTATACTCTTCTTGATGATTTGCTGCATTCTGTTTACTAGTATGTTATTAAGGATTTTTGCACCTGTATTCTTTAAAGAATATAGTAGCCTGTAGTTCTCTTTTTCTCAGTTGAATCTTTTTCTGGTTTTTGAATCAGAGTAATACTTGCCTCTGGGAATGAGTTTGGGAGAATTGTTTCCCTTTAAATTTCATTAAAGAGTTTGAGAAAAGTTGGCATTAACTCTTCTCTAAATTTATTGCAGAATTCTGCTCTGAATCCATCAGGACCTAGGCTTTTCTTTGTTGATAGGTTTTTTACTACATTTTCAACTATGTTTCTCATTTTTGGGTTATTCAGAGTTTGTATGTCTTCTTGTCTCAGCTTTGGTATTTCATATTTATCTAGGAATGTCTATTTCCTTTGTGTTTTTCATGCCCTGAGAGTACAGATTTTGGAAGTAGGTATTGGTGATCTTCTCAATTTCTCTGGAGTCATTAATGATTTTGTGCTTTTCATTCTTTATTGCATGAATTTTGGTTTTTTCTTTTCTTTTCTTTCCTTTTTTTTGTTTTTTTGATTAGGTTGGCTAAGGGTTTATCAACTTTATTTATTTATTCTTTCAAAGCACCAACTCTTTGATTCATTTATTCCTTGTGCTGTTTTGTCTCCAATGCATTAATTTCTGCTCTAATTTTTATAATTCCCCTCCTTTCTTGGGCTTTGGACTTGACTTGCTCTTCTTTTACTAGGAGCTTGAGGTGAAGCATAGGATTGTATATTTGGTCTTGTTCTGTTTTCCTAATGTACAAATTTACTACTGTAAATTTTCCTGTTAGGACAGCTTTCATCCCACAAGTTTCAGTAAGTTGTATTTGTATTTTTATTTGATTGTAAATATTTTTAAATGTCTCTAATTTCACCTGTGTCCCACTGGTGGCTTAAGGAGGTTATTTAATTTCCATGTGTTTATTGTCTTTTTGTATCTTTTAATAATTTCCAATTTTACTGCACTGTGATCAGATAGTGTGCATGAGATAATTTCAATTGCTGTGCATTTACTTAAGAGTGCTCTGTATGCTAGTATATGGTCTATTTTGGAGAACGTCTCATGTGAACCTGAGAAGAATGTGTATTCTGATGTTGCTGGGTAAAACACTCTGTAAAGGTCTACCAAAACAATTTCTTCACAGGATTGGCTTAGTTTTGTTATTTCTTTGCTGATTTTTTTACCTAGTTGATATATCTCTTTGTGACAGTGGTATGTTAAAGTCCCCCATTACTATTGCAGTACTGCTCTTTTTTCATGTCTGTTAAAATTTGTCTTATGTAGGAGGGTACTGCTACAGTAAGTATATATGTTTATAATTGTTATTTCTTCCTCTTTCAGTTTTCTCTTAGCAAGTATGTAGTGACCCTCTTTATCTCTTTGGATGATTTTTGGTTCAAAATTGATATTGTCAGCAACCAGGATAGTGATCCCTGCTTTTTTCTGATTTTCTGTGGGATGAAGGATTGTTTTCTATCCTTTGACTTTTAGTCTGTGAATTTCCTTTTGAGTTAAATGTGTTTCTTTTTTTTTTAATTTTATTTATTTATTTATTTATTTGTTTGTTTGCTTGTTGTGTTTGTTTGTTTCTTTATTTATTCATTTTGTGGCTGGCTCAGCCTGCCCTGGTGGTGGCGCTGGCGCAGCATGTGGTGCCGGGGATCGAACTGCAGTCCCCGCAGTTGCCTGAGCCCTCCTAAGCAGGCGCTTTAGACCACTGAACCATCTCACCGGCCCCTAAATGTGTTTCTTATATGCAGCATATTGTTGGATTTTATTTCTTTATTCACCCTAGTGGTCTGTTTCTTTTGATTGGTGAATTGTGGCCATTTACCTTCATGGCTATAAATGACACATATTGGCTTATCTTTGGTATGTTATTTTTGTACTATAGGTTTTGTGCTTTTTCCCTCTTTTTTATTACTTGCTTTGTATGATGCTTCTTTTCTGTGGTTGTCAAAGTTGTGATCAATTATGTGTCTTTATAGAGTATCTCGGTATTTTGGTAGGGTTGGTTTGGTGGTCATGAATTTCTTCAATGGTTCTTTGTCATGAAAGGATCATATTTCACTATTGAATTTGATAGACAGTTTTGCAAAGTACATCAGTCTAGGTTGGAAGCTATTTTCTTTCAGGACCTGAAATACTTCACTCCAAGCTTTTCTTAATTTGATGATTTGTATTAAGAAATTTGCCATGAGGGGCTGGGGAGATAGCTGCATGGCACAAGTGCCTGCCTGGAAAGTGCAAGGTAATGAGTTTGAACCCTGGTCCTGGAAAAAAAAAAAAAAAAAGATATTTGCCATGATTCTGATGGGCTTTCCATTACAGGTGATCTTTCTTCTCTCTAGCAGCTGTTAATATTTTATTCTTTTGCTGAATTTCTGAGATCTTGACTTTTGTATGCCTAGGTGTAGATTTATTATGTTTATGGCTATGTGGTGTTCTATATGCCTAATTTGTCCGTATGTCAGATTTTCTCATGTTTGGAAAATTGTCTGCTAGTACTTCTGCAAATAGTCTTTTTATTTTATTTGTGCTGTCTCCCACTGCTTCATGAAATGTATTATTCTTATATTTTCTTTGCATAATCTTGTAGCTGCTGAATTGTTACTTCCTGGTTCTTTGTTAGTTTTTATTTTTTAAATTTATTGATCACTTTTAATAGGAAATAACAATGAGACAGTTTCAAAACACATTAGTAGTACATCCCCAATAATTAATACAATACATATTGTTGTCCTTGTAGTAGTTATTCAGAGCACAGGATGCAGACATGATAATTTTTCTAATCATTATTAGTACAAAAATTTCTCCTCATTGAACTAAGAGAAAGTAGTTGTATACATAGTCCAATATTCCATAATTGCAGTGGGTTATTAGTAGAACTGGCAATGTCAGAAGCTGTTGATTTAAGTCTTTTATAGCTCAGCATGTTGTAGAGTAATAATATCACTAAGCTTCTCTTCTGGAGGGTTAAGAATGTAAGTTTCCAGACCAAAAGTTAGAGAAAAAGAAGGGCTACAAAGACAGCCAATACTTTGGTCCTAGCTATTCAAGGTCAGTGAGGACTCAGGACATAAGAGAACCTGCGTTGTAACATCCTATAATTCAGTGGTGTCCCAAATTTTCTGTTAAAGGAGATTATGGGGCCACAGAGGAAAGGGATCAATGATGTATAGTGTTCCTAAGGAGAGTCACCTAGAGAGAAAACATTCTCTTAGGCTTTCACAAAGAGCAAATGGCCATGACTATACAGATGGCTGATACTTAAAACAGTTCTACAAAGCACTATACATGGTTTCAAGGTAAATCCTGAGGGGATTTGACTGACCATGAGAGAGACAAAAGTTACATGTTTTGTTACACAGGTCTTATTTCAACTTGCCCTTAACCACAAGGTATAAAAAGTAAAGCTAGATTAGGATTTTTGTTAGTTTTAAGAGATCTTTTATTTCACATTCATTAGCTGCAACACTATTTTTGAGGTTGGAATGTCTATCTTCAGTTTCATTCAAGTGGTTTTGCCATCTTTCAGTGGAGTTCTTAATTTCTTGGACATGTATTTGAATCTCTTTCATGGATTTTAGTTCTTTCCTGTATTGTTAATTCAGTGTTTCCATCATTTTTTAATTTTCCTCTATTTTTCTATCTATGCCTTCTTTAGCTGTGCTGAGCAATTCTTTCATGATTGTTATCCTTTCTTTTTGGACCTGAGAGATTACTTCTGATCTTATTTCTTCTAAAGCCTGATGGACTTGTTTTGTTACTTCAGTTGCTCTCATTTTAGATATTTCAGGTGTGTGATTTCCAAGTTCTTGTATGCCTTTGTCTCCTGGATTTATTAAGAATAGGCTAGTGGATTGAGATTGCCTTTTGTTCTTACATTTTGGAAGCTCTCAGACAAGAGTCCCACAGGCCACTCAGAATCTAAGTTCTTAAGAAGTTTCAACTATCACCAGCAGAAGCTCTACACCTATACACTGGGGCCTCAAGAAGGTCAGGGCATACCAGAGTGCCGCATGCTGCCCAAAGTCCATGAAAGTTCTTAAATGGCACTAGGAAAGCTCCATGCCTGTCCATTAAACAAATTCTGTCACAATCTAGTTCAGGACAGAACAGATTCAATGTGACAGTTTTTGTCCATGCCTGCAGTCCATATGCACTGAGTTAGATGGGAAATCTGGGCAGGTAGGAGCTCTTGTGTGTACCTGGGAATACTAGATCTTATATAATGAGTCCAAACATCTTAGATTGGCCATTGGATATTTATGAACAACCCAGATGGCTGCTTTATTTTAGTGGGGGGAGAAGTTTTCCATTAGGTTGCTGATTTTTTCACATCAATGGGACTGTGAAGACTATCCCAAGAAGTAGTAGGCAGGAACCACAAGGAAACATTCTATAGTTGCCAAGCCCCACCTAACCTTCAAATCTCAGTTCTGCACTCTTTTGCCCAAATTGGGTACAGATTTTGCTTGATCTGTTTTGACTTGAACAGATTGTATTACACTTTGAGTTACGATTATCAAATCAGCCAATGACCCTCCAATTATATATTGAAATACTTGCTGAGCTATGTCACAAGTAAGAGGTTCAGTGTGGTGCTAGTGATTTGTTTTTTCTTGCAGTGGAGATGGAAGGAGGGCCTTTCCACTGACCCACATTGCCACCTGCCTCCACTCATTGTTTTGTCATTTTTATTTATTTATTTATTTATTTATTTGTTTGCTTGTTGTGTTTGTTTGTTTCTTTATTTATTCATTTTGTGGCTGGCTCAGCCTGCCCTGGTGGTGGTGCTGGCGCAGCATGTGGTGCCGGGGATCGAACTGCAGTCCCCGCAGTCGCCTGAGCCCTCCTAAGCAGGCGCTTTAGACCACTGAACCATCTCACCGGCCCCTGTTTTGTTATTTTTGAAGTTTGAGACTTACTGACTCACTAAGTAACTAAGCGAATATATTGATTTTTTAAAAATATCACTACCCACCTGCCCTCCCAGTACTGGAAAGTAAACCCAGGATTTCTACATGGAGTTGTACCTCCAGCCCCCCAACCCCTTTTTTTTTCTATTTTAAAACAAAGCCTTTCTATGTTGACCAGGCTGGGCTCTAATTTGTGAACCTTCTGCCTGAGCCACCCACAATGCTAAGATTATGAGCATCTGCCAGCACATTCAGTAGTAATTCTATTTATATAAATTAAAAAAGGACCACGGCAGCAGGTCAGGCTCATTCTTACACTGATTTGCTCCCTCTGTTTACTCTGACAGGCTTTTGGAAGAGGCAGCAGAAGGGAACATCCAGCTCTAAGGACATCTTCACCAGCTACTGTGCCCACCTGCAACCCCATGTGAGCTGCGCCATCACCCATCACCCATTTCCACATCATCCACCACATTTGTACTTTTTTTCCTTCTCAGTAGTAACAAAAAAGTCCTGGTGTTTAGATGACAGAATAAAATGCACACAAGCTGTTCACAAAGCAATGAGAAAACTGCTTTTTCTGTGGACTTTGTGCACCTACTGAATGTTACACATAGGCATGGGGCAGTAAGCCCTGTGATTCAGTACCCAGGCATGTGGACATTTAAAAGGCTGATATCGAAGGAAATGTAGCATGTTGGTGTTTTGTATTGGATCTGTGTACTAATGGTGCAATTCTGTGTTTATAAACTTTTTAATCTGAGAATTACAGAGATCCTAGGGATATGTAGAGAAAACCACAAACAAAGCCAAGAAGCAGCATGATTGGGCCTGTTCAGGGCAGTGCATCTTACTGTGCTCATTCAGTGTCTCCCACACTGGTGACAGTGGGTTCCTTGGTGGGTGTCACTCTGAGCCAGGGGCCTTCATTGTGCCTTACATTCCTAACCTGACACTGATGCTGAGTGTGGGGCACTTGCTAAGGCTTCCTTTCTGTACCACAAAGGGTCTAGGTTCTCAATTGTGTCTTGGTAACAACATCTCTGCAAGCAGCCTGGTAGCATGCTCTGCAGTCCCAGAGGCCCCCAAGGCAAGCCTTTGGGGATGGTACTGTTCCCATCAGGTCCTGGTTCCCACAGAAGGCACCTGGCAAAAGGACAATGGAAAAATCACATGTACCAAACAATCTCAGATTCTTTAAGTAGCCACAGAGACTGTGGGACTCAGTTCTTGGCCCTGAGTGTTCACCACTTGCCTGAACTTGGCAAATCCCCTCCCTTGTCAGAACTTCTCTTCTTTCACTGTGAAATGGGAACAGAAGCACAAATCTCATCAGGAGGGTGCAGAGAGCGAGTTCATGCAAAGCATTATGTGAGTGCTTCCAGTTCCTATCAGATCCTCTCAGACTCTGCTTCAGCTGAACGGAAGGTTTAGCCTCTGTGGCAAGTTTGTTCTGACTTTCTCATGGAGAGGAAGACCTTATGTGACCCTTTCTCTAACTTAAGGAATGGATGTGACTTTAGCTTCTGTTAGCAGCATTCTGAGACTACAGGACACCTACCATCCTGGCTGGTCTCAGTGGGTCCCTTCTTCCACCTGCCTTCCTGATAGCTAGAGCATCAGACTGAGGGTTCACCTGTGCCTTGTTCTATCATCACTGTCACAATTTCACTATCTACAGTGACAACTTTCTGCACTCTACTACATAACCCTCGAATTCCATAGTCTCCTTTCATTTATGCCAATTTTCTGAAAACAATGGGTCTTTTCTGTCTTTGAGGGCTCCCCTTCCACTTACAGGCTAGATTCCATGTTCTCCTTTCTTCAGAAGAGCGATTCTCAATTCTGCTGCCCAGGTCATCAGTAGCAGCCCTCAGGAACCTGTGAGGGACATCTGTGGTTGCAGCCCTTGGCTGTATGGAGCACAGATCTGGGGGATGCAGCAGAGTGGGGGGGATGAAAGCTCTATGCTTTCACTAGCCTCTGAGGACTCTGATACAGCTCAGCATATAAGAACTATGGCTCCAGGGAAGTTAGGAGTAAAGAAAGCACTTCCCCCACTGCCCTTTCCCTTCTGCTTTTCTCCAACATTATTGTGATAAGCTCTCTCAGGTCTATAGAAAGGAAGGAGGTAAGGAGGAAGGAAGGAATCCAAGTATTTTCCCAGCCTTGTTGCCCTTCTTCCTTTCCTAGATCTTAATTCTAGTCTGATGGTCACCTCCCCCCCTCAAGTTCCTGGTGCTTCTAACCCAAGTATTGCACATGATCACTACGCAGCTCAGACTTATAGTGATCCTCTTGTTTTCAGTCTCTCTGTGCTATTATATGTGTATACCACCACACTTGCTCATGGGTGTGGCTGGCATGACACATGGTACCGGGGACTGAAGCCTGCTCCCTTTGCTTGCCTAAACAGGCACTTAGTCTGCTGAGCTATCTCACCAGCCCCATTGTCTTAGATCTTTAATCCAGCATGGGTAGTTTGAGCTCAGGTTTATTTGCTTCAGCATGACTCATCTCATTTTATTCGCTTGCTCAAAACTTTCACTCAATGAAAGAATATAATCACCTAGAAAGTGACACTTGGTGTGTTTGCTAACATAGATACATCCTTACTTGCTGTCTCCTTTCTTTCCTCCATTCTATGCCCTATGTTTCATTTCAAAAAGACTTTTTGGCCCATACATTTTCTCACATACATGCTGTAGCTTTGGCTCTTTCTTTGCTTCCTCATGGAAAGCTCTCCTCCATCATTAAGACTTCTCACAGTCTTATTTCTCTTCCATAGCTCATTTTCATCCCACCACTTTCCTAAGTTTCTTGATGCTCCAGTCACGAGCGGTTGTTGCTCCTTTTTAATCCTAGAGCACTGTGCTCACCATACCTGTTTCATCTGGCCTTCTGCCTCCTTAACAAGGCAAGAGAAGGACACAAACTGTCCCTTAATCATGTTTATCTCCCTAACTGTACCTACTGCTGGGCCTGGCTCAGACAACTATCTAGAAATAACCTGGATAATGAATAAGGGTCCCATTATTGTTGACCTGTGCATACAAAAGGGAAACACATGCTCTTTAATTCAGAACCAATGACCCTGGGAAGCGAGTATATGTATAATGGAAAAGAGAATGCTTTTTTTTTTTTTTTCCTTAAAGTGCAAGCTTTTTTTAATACTGAGTTCTGGAAGTTTGTTAAATTGATACTCAGCTAGTAGCAATAAACACCGTGGTTCAAGATAAGCTATCAAACACGGTAATTTACATCAGTTCCCAGAATGCCAGCTGCTCCACAGTTTCTTGTTCCAGAGAGAAATCAGATGGGTTCAAATTTCCAATAAAACTTTAATATTGAGCAATGACAAAATAAAATAATGCAAAATATATAGACAGAAGCAAAATCTACAAATGATTCTTCATGGAGTCACACATTGCTGGTAAGGAAAGACAGGGAACCATTCAATTTGTTATATAACAAACAACAAATAATTTGGCAAAAACACAATAAGAAATATAAATTATAATCATTTTCCATTTTTCCAGCAAACAGTGGGAAAAATCATTCAGACTTATTAAAACTGTTTTGACAAAGGCCAAAAAAGTTCTGGGTTTTTTTTTCTTTGTCTGGTTTTTCATTTAT